>LR753739.1:4463-52610 GCA_902729485.2 Mus minutoides | reverse complement strand
CCCCTCTCCTCTCCCCTCTCCTTCCATCCCCTTTCCTTTCTCTCCTCTTCTCTCTTCCTGTCCCCCTTCCTTCCTCCTCCCTTCCCTCTAGCATTGGGATTACAGGGTAATACCTCCCCTCCTCTCTCATCCCCAGCTCTCCTTCCCTCCCCCTCCCCTCCAGCATGGGGATTGTATATTAACACCACTGCATTTGGGTTTTTCATATGAGCACTGGGACCTGAACTCAGCTCCTTGTGCTTTATGGCAAACATGTTGATGTCTGAGCCATTTCCCTAATCCCCACTAGGCATGTTGGCACCCAAGACTAATTAATCATCATAGTCATTATACTATTCCCCCCACCGTGTATATGTAAACACATCTGTGTGTTCCTTCATTGTTTGTGGCATGTGTTTGTTGGGGAAGGGAGGCCTGAATGCTACCGTGCATGGGCAGACATCAGAGGATGACTTTCAGGAGTCAGATCTCTCCCTCCACGATGGAGTTCTGGGGATTGACCTCACGTCTACAGGCTTGGCAGCAAGCTCACTTATGAGCTGAGCAATCTTGGTGACCCTGCTAATGTATTCAATGATAGGAATTCTTCAAACTCTTCATGACCTAGGGTGTGCACCAATATTTCGATAGATGCAGAGGCTGATACTGAATTTGCCACACTCAATGCTTTTTCCGTCTTACACCTTCTTGTCTTCCTTCCAGATGTTTGGGGCTATTTTCTGGGCTTTGGGAGCAGTAGAAACATATGGCCTGACTCTTGATCCCTCCAACTCTTGTGGTCATAGGAAATGCCTAGGGGTTTGTTAAAAATATTAGGTACCCTCTACCCACAGCAACTAAATCAGATCCCTCAACAAAGGCTTGGGAAGCTACCTGAATACAGCCAGACAAGTTTTGGCATGAAAAGGCAACATTCCAGATTTTGATGGGGACTCGGGGTCAATGTAATTGAGAGTCATGGGAAAGTGATAGACAGCCCTCATGGGGGTGGATATCTGAAAGGGAGGTTGATCTGTGCTGACTTCTCCTTTTGGAAAAGTTTCACAGGATGCTGGCTGCTGTACTTTCAAGAGCACATCCAGGCATACTGTGTGGGAAGAGGTGATCAGGTAGTGAGGCTGAGAAAGAACGGGAGCTGGATGCACATAAACACACTATTGTCTAATTTTCCATGCATGGAATCTACAGCCCTGTTACTATTACATCAAAAATTTCCCCTTCCCTCTAAGGATCACATTGCCTACTGGCTATGTAGCATAGCCTGTGAGCCTGTCACTGTCATATACGGTCAACCTATAAGGTCTTTATGTCTCATGGTGGCGACCAAGGTGAGATAATTTTTGAGGCTTACCAGGATAAATTAGTGTGTTCAAGTCAATCTACTCTGTTGGCAGGCAGGGAGCGGGGCGGACTAGAACTGAAATTTGGTTCCCTTGAATTCTAAGACCCACAAGACTATGAATTTGCAAATGCATGTGATGCGTTTTACAGAGTGTGGATAAGGCCACGGGATGAATAAGGCTCTCTGTGGAAAGCTGTTTTACACATTTGTTTTCACCTTCTGACAAATGAAATATTATTTTAGGGGGCTGGGCAGATAGACCAGTCAGTAAAGTGGTTGCTGATCCAGCATGGCCACCCAGTCCCATCCTCTACACCCACATCAGCAGCAGCCCGTGCTGTGCTCATACTTCCGGCGCTTAGGAGGTAGAGACAAGAGGATCCTTAGGACCTGCTAGCTACTCTGCCTGAATCTGTGAATTTCAAGTTCAGGGAGAGATCCTATCTCAAAATACAAGGTGAATATAGATTTAGGAAGGCAAATAATATTGAGCCTGCCTCCAAATACACACACACACACACACACACACACACACACACACCCCTACCTCCCCAACATCCCTCCACGTATATTGAAAAAGCCACGGGACAAATTTATAGTTATTTCCCACATGTTTTTTTTTTTTTTTTTACCTTAGCACAGAGGACAAGTAGCTCTAATTTTAAAGCTTAAAAAGAGAGCTCTAATGAGCACTTTCTGTTGTCAGCCGACTCACCTGGACTCCCAGAAATCTCACTTCTTTGTGTTCTGCTTTGCATCTGCTAACTCTGAGTTCTAACCTTTGAGTAATACCGTGTTCTTCTCAGTCACCAACCTTCACCTCTCAGCTTGTCCACTCACCAAGACATGCCATGAAAAACATTCGGGGCTTGAAAGCAGCATGGTATCAAAACACCGAAAGCAAACACCCTTTGAATACGCAAGGGCAATTTAAGGGAAAAGAAAAACATACTTGTAAACCCAAATAAGCCCCAAACCACAAAAACAGAGAAGGGAGTGACTTCTGGTGCAAATGGCTCCTTCACGAACATCTCTTTCCTTCCTTCCTCAGGTAAGTGTGGCAGGGCCCTTGGAGATCTGTTGGAGAAGTTGCAAGAGGCCACTGTAGACCAGCAATAGTCACGGCTGCAGCATTGGTACCAAGCAAGAAATCCCATTATGTTCCACACACAAAGGCTGAGGAGGCATAGAGCGTCCTGCTGCAGATGAACAGAGTCGCAGCCCTCTGTCCTTCCATGAAAGGAGACTCCATGGGAGACAATGGTACCCTCATGACTTGCTTCCTCTTAACACTTTTCTTCTTCTTCTTCTTCTTCTTCTTCTTCTTCTTCTTCTTCTTCTTCTTCTTCTTCTTCTTCTTCTTCTTCTTCTTCTTCTTCTTCTTCTTCTTCTTCCTCTTCTTCCTGTTTTTCGAGACAGGGTTTCTCTGTATAGCCCTGGCTGTCCTGGAACTCACTCTGTAGACCAGGTTGGCCTCGAACTCAGATTGGCCTCGAACTCAGAAGTCTGCCTGCCTCTGCCTCCTGAGTGCTGGGATTAAAGGCGTGTGCCACCACGCCCGGCAACACTTATTTATTTATCTATCTATCTATCTATCTATCTATCTATCTATCTATCTATCTATTTATTTATTTATTAAAGGTTGCAGAAGTATGTCAACCGGTTCAGGTATTCAACAGGTCAGGGGAGCTGTCATCACTGAAGGAGGATAGTACTGACAGGACTGATGGTAATGACATCTAACGTGCATGGAACAGCTCTTATCTGCCAGTCACTAAGGTAGTTTATTACCAGAGATAATTTTAGCCTCTGGGGCACATATGAAAATGTTTCATGACATTGTTTTTTGAATTATAATAATGGGAAAGATAGTGGTTTGTGGATGAGGTACTGGTACTATCTGGTGGATATAAGCCAGGGTTGCTGGGACTCGGTGATTAAGAGCACTGGCTGCTCTTCCAGAGGATGCAGGTTTAGTTCCCAGCACTCACAGGGCAGGCACAGCCACCTGCAACTCCAGTGTCAGAGCATCCAATGCCTTCATCTGACCTCTGGAGGCACTGTACTCAGGTGACACACACACATGACTAATTCCTCCTCATCCCCAATAAAATAATACAAATATTATATAAAAAGGAAAGAAAATAATCCAGGAATACCGTAATAACTCTGGAGACTGGGACTCCAGCTGAGATGCTCCCATGTGTGTGCCTTGCAGGCACTGGGTTTTGGGCTCAATCGCCAGCACTGCATGAAATAGAATTAGTGGTACATGTCTCTGATCCTGGCTCTTGGGAGGCAGAGTCAGGAAGATAGGCGAGGTCCATAAGACTCTGTTTCCAAAGCCAGACCAAACAGAAAAACAACTTTTAGTGTGTGTGACAGAGCTATGCCCAAGGGTCCATCCAATGAGGAATTACCCCACCTAAAATATTGATGGTAACAAAGGCCGAGTGACCTTACACCAGGCAAAGCTTTTTACATATATTTAACCTTCTAAGGAACTGCCAGTTCACATTACTGCCATTCCCACTTTATAGAGAATATTTAAGTCTGAGATTATTAGCCACAATTGTTTTGGCTTTGGGCACACTCAGATTTCTGACTTGAGGTGCTTTAATCTCATTGTCATTGTAAGCATTTGAGATTCTATGTTCGGTGCCCGGGAAACGCTTACCTTAAATGTCAGCATAAAAGTTCTTGAGCCCAAGCTGACCGACCCAACCCCCATTCTGTTGTGGAATGAGGCCGGCCAAGGGCTGGTGGCTGGAGCATGGGCCACAGATATATACTGTCTATGAAAGTAACGAAAGCTTGACTTAGCCACTGAGATAAGCAGGCAGGAGATAGAGTGGGACTCAATGCTGATAGGCAGATGTTGTTTCTCTGCATGGTCTTTAGGCTGTTTTCCCACATCCTGTGTTCTTCCCAGTGTCTGATAGCGGTGTGGCATACACTATGGAGAACCCAGGGGCTCTGATGCCATCAGACTCAGACAGAGGCAGTCTCTCTCTACTGCATGCTTAGACAGAATTAGGTCATAGGATTCCAAGAGTGTTGGGTCTTTGGAAGACAACTTCTGTTTTTTTTTTTTTTCTTTTCTTTTTTTCTTTTATTTATTTATTTATTTTTTGTTCTGATAAATGCCAAACTTCTTGTCAAAATGTTTATGACTAGACAGTGAAATCAGACTCTGTCTCTTGAGTCATTTCTTTGCTTCTGGTCTGGATATTTGATTTAAATTTTTGAAAATGTGTGTGTGTGTGTGTGTGTGTGTGTGTGTGTGTGTGTCTGTGTATGTCTGTGTGTCTATGTGTCTGACTATGCACAGGCACATTTAGAAGTCAAAGAATAACTATTGGGAGTTAGTTCTCTCCTTCCATTATGGAGTCTGGAAATAGGGGCTTGAACTCAGACCACCAGCCTTGTGATGGAAGCACTCTCTCATTGAACCAGGACAATGTTGAAGGGAGATGGACGTTGAAGTCTTTTGTGAGTTACTGGAAGTAACTAAAAGTTTTCCTAAAAGTTTTTGAAACATAAAGAAAGCACAACCAAGGTCAACTCCAAATGTTTCTCCTTACTTATAGCAAAACAAAACAAAACAAAACAAAATGAAAACCTTCTGGCCCTCAATAGCTACTTGCTTTGCCCTGGCTTGAATAAATATTAAAAAAAACCTATTATTGTTGAAAATAATTGTGAATCACTTTAATTCACAATTATTTAAAATTAGTTATTATGGACATAGGGCCAATTGGTTTGTGAGAGATACCAAGGTGTTGCCTTTGCCCAAGATGAACTTGATGTTTTGTTAAAGAGTGAGTGACAGGTTATCTGATTATCCTTATGTGTGGATGTAACCATTACGTGTTACAGAGTAACAAGTTACCCTGATGCTTAGAGGCCTAAGCTCATACCTGTCAATCTTCTTATGGTCTCTGTTATCTGGAATCCATTGGAATCTGATGGTGGATTCCCTAGTCCTACATGACAAGGTTTATTACAAGGCTGAATGAAGACAGGCTCTAGGGTCTCTAGTCCCACCTGAGTTCTCAACTAATGACAGATCCATGTCTGAGTTCACCATGCATGTGACTGTTGGCAGAGTGCAGGTCTGTGACAGTTTTGGGTGGGTCTTGCTGTCTCACTGACATACTGGCTGAACCCACCCTTGATTCCTGCCCTGTGGGTCTCAGCAGTGTAGATTGGTTCATGGAAAAGGAACTCTGAGAAGGCAGTTGAGGGAACTTGGTAACAAAACGAAAGGTATGGCAAAATGGTTCAGCGGGTAAAGGGGCTTGCTGCCAAGCCTGAGGTTCTGAGTTCGATTTCCATTTCACATGAAAGAAAGAGAACCAAGTCTTACAAATTATCTTCTGACCTCCACATAGGCACTGTAGTGCACTCATTGGCTATGGCATGTGCATGTGTATGGGGTGTGTGTGTGCGCGCACACACTCATACACATACATACACCGATAGCTATTCAAATAAATGTTGAAAAATTATAGTTATGTAAACTGATTTTGAAAGTAGCAGCTTTGTCATCTCTGTATGTATGTGTTGCTTCATTTAGAAAAGTTTCCCTCTGCAGCTCACACTCCAATTCATTCTCCCAGAAGACGGGTGTGATGGTTTGTATGTTCTTGGACTAGGGAGTGGCGCCATTTGAAGTTGTAGCCTTGTTGGAATAGGCGTGACCTGGTTGGAGTAGGTGTGTCACTGTGAGTGTGGGCTTAATACTCTCACCCTAGGTCAGTCTTCTACTAGCAGCCTTTGGATGAAGACAAAGAACTCTCAGCTCTGCCTGCGCCATGCCTGCCTGGATACTGCTATGCTCCCACCTTGATGGTAATGGACTGAACCTCTGAACCTGTAAGCCAGCCCCAATTAAATGTTGTTTTTTATAAGACTTGCCTTGGTCATGGTGTCTGTTCATAGTAGTAAAACACTAAGACAGAAATTGGTACCAGCAGTGGGGTGTCAAATTGCATCTTACAAGGATATTCCATCACTAATAGAGCTTCAGACATGTTTCTCAGAATCAGATAGGCCTCCTATGTATGTGACCCTGGATAACTGGATTGTTAACCAACAGCTGTGTGGAGGGACATGGAAGATGTTTCTGCCTAGCCCAATGTCTGTTTGATGGGATTTGTCTTAAGCAGTTAATTCTCAGATTTCCATTTAATCTGCTATGTCGGACCAATAATACCTTTTGCTTACTCAGTGTTATCCATTGGTTCAGGAATAGTCTTCTGGCCCAAGTTGGGCCCATTGTAGGTCTTTCTTGGGAATTTAGATGCTCACTGTATTAGTCAGGGTTCTCTAGAGTCACAGAACCTATAGGTAGTCTCTATATAGTAAATGAATTTATTGATGACTTACAGTTTGCAGTCCAATTCCCAACAATGGTCGGTAGCAGCTGTGAATGGAAGTTCAAGGATCTAGCAGTTGCTCAGTCCCGCACGGCAAGCAGACAAAGGAGAGAGAGAGAGCCACTCCCTTCTTCCAATGTCCTTCTGTGGTCTCCAACAGAAGGTGTAGCCCAGATTAAAGGTGTGTGCCACCACACCTTTAATTCCAGATGACCTTGAACTCAGAGATCTCCCTTTCTTCATCTTCTGGAATCCATAGCCACTATGCCTCAAGATCTCCATACCAAGATCCAGGTCAGAAACTTCTATCTCCTAGCCTCCAGATTAGGGTCACTGGTGAGCCTTCCAATTCTGGATTGTAGTTCATTCCAAATATAGTCAAGTTGATACCCAGGAATGGCCACTACAACTGGGTACCAGGAGATTCCAGGAGCCAAATCAAAAGCTGCCTCCCACGTGGTGTTTAAAGGAGCACCGAAGAAGAGCAAAGGAACTGTGATTCCCTAAGCTCAGGAAATGGTCAATAAATCTCCTCTTTGCTGGCTGCTGGCATAAGCTTGTAATCTCAGCCACTTATGAGTTGAGGCAGAAGGATAAGGAGTTCAAGGCCATCCTTGTCAACGTACCAAAGCTGTCTCAAATTTTTGAAAAAGAAAAGCAGAGTAGGGAATGTCAGGTAGGGATAGAATGCTTACCCAGCATGCACCAGTGCTTACCCAGCATGCACCAGGTCACAGATTCAATCCCTATAACCGAAAAGGAAGGTGATATTCCCTTAAAAGGAACTATTTTCTGACTATCCTGGAAATGGATGTTTCTAGAAGAGTTTGACACTCAACCAGAGATTTGTGGGAAATCTCAGATTTGGAGTCTTTGTAGCTAACCACTTCAGGTAGAGTGTCTCCAACTGTGATGACAGATGGGGACCTCACAGAGTCCCCAACCTCATGTTCTTTCTGCCTTAGGAAATCTTTGGGGTCTAAAACTGCATGAGGTATGAGAGATAACTCCCCTCTCCTCCTTGGAGACCAGGATTGGTACCATTATGTGCAGACTTTAGGCAGGGTGTTTAAGTACTCCCTCTCCCATCTCTTCTTGTCTAACCTAAGAGATAAAGAGCTTGCTTTCAAATGTTATTAACGTTGGGACAATGGGCAAGAGAACACTAATGTTTCATGACACATGAAATAAACGGAAATTTACATTTTAGTTCCTGTCAAGTGATATAGGAACACAGCAGCATTCATCTGCTTCTGTCCTATCCACTATTGCATGAATGGTGACCATTTGTCAGTGGATTCCTAATTCCTGGGGTGCTGTTGTCTGGGGAGGGGAGGGTACTTCCAGAGCTTATTAGATGATAAGGGTGTGACCCTCGTGAATAGCATTAGTCTACTTATAAGAAACCCTTGAAAGTTAAGTGTGAGGATGTGGAGGGAAGTTAACGAATGGGAGAAAGCAGGTTATCAGAAATATCATCTACTGAGTCCTTGTTCTGGACCACCCAGTCAGCAGAGCTGTAAGAAAGTACTTTATGGTGATTCTATACCACCTAGTCTCTGGCGTTCTTTCTAAGCAGCTCAAATAGATCAAACCATTGTTTGTGGCTACTTCTGCTAATTGAACTGTTGCCATAGAGACTATATATCTCACAAAGCCTAAAATATTTACTGTTTGGCCTTTCTGGAGAAGGCTCATCTGCCTCTGGTCTAGAGGAAAATTAACATCACTATAGCATACTAGAGCATCAGATACCTGCATTGGGAGTGCAAAGAGGTTTTGTGGGGTCACCTTGAAGATAATTCAAAGTTTTTTCAAAGCAGGAGGAGAGAAGAAAGAATGCTGTGTTTCAAAGGTCAGGAGTTGTCCATCTTTCTGTTGAGGGAAGGTCTCTCATTGACCCAGAACTCATCATGTAGGCAAGACTTGCTGGCTAGTTAGAGCTACCTGTCCCCACATTCCCAGCTTAGAGATTTCAAGTGTGCCCCACTGCTCCTGGCTTTTTGGGATCCAGCTCAGGTCTCCATGCTTGTATAGCAAGCACTCTACTAATGGATCTCTCTCTCTAGTGACTCTCCTCAACAGGTTTCAACAGGTTAGGGTGTCATTGGTGCTGGCAGTCATGGTGACCATACAGAGCCACAAAAGTGTAGTAGAGAATAAGACACTTGCGATGTCAGTGGCGGTGTCAGTGCAGTGAAAACAGGAAAGGTATTTTTTTGGCTCATAGGTAAAAATGTACCTTTAATAAATGGCCTAGACCTTCAGAGAGGTAACCAGAGCTGGCATGGATCTGAGACCTGGGGCTGGCTTGGTACAGCATCTGAAGGTGTCCACCTGAGCCAAGTACAACAGATCGAATCTTTGCTTTCAAGCTACTGCCCCATCAAAACAGTAGCCGATGCAAAGAGAAGTTTTTTTGAAGAGGGAGCTACAAGAAATATTATTAAAAATAAAAGCAGCTAATGGGGGAGGCATGTCCTCTGTCAGCCCACAGAGCGCTGGAGGGCTGGTACTTCACTATGTTAAAATTAGAGGACTATGAATCAGGCTATGAGTCAATCTTTGATCAAAATCACATCCTGAGCTCCAATCCAAAGGCAAATGACATGGACTCACCCTGCCTCTAGCCCTAGGAGCATCAGGCCAAGCAGGACAGCATCCATGTTAGGACCCAACTCCTTCCTGGCCGGCTGAGCCTTTACGCTGGGTTATGCAGAGGGCACACAGAAGAACAGCATGGATGTCTCTGGAACTCACTGGGAGAGGGGGCTCTGGGCGTAAAGGATGTGTGGAGGTGGGGCGGAGACATAACGGTTTTCACCGATTCCTTTTTACATTTTATTTAGATTGAGTTCTTCTCAGCAGGGTGATTTCTTAATTAGAGCTGCCCAGCCAGGCAGTCCTTTAGCTCAGACCCCTCCACAGCCTTCTAAGGTTTCATGAGGGACCTTGTCCTGCCTTATTTCCTGAGTTCTAATATTTGAATAGTATGTGGTGGATTTCAATGGGAGGAAAAGACATGTAATTTAATCATCTTTATTAGATTTTGCCTGTTGATGAAGAGAAGAGAAAGAAGGAGAAGGGTCCTCTCTGAATATTCTTTTTTCTCTTTCTGTACCTTTCTTCCAGTAGTCAAATAAGAAAAAAAATACAGTTTCTCCCCCAACCACCTTCTCCTTCTTTTTCTTCTCATTGTCCTTCTTCTCATCCTCCTCCTCCTTATAAAATAAAGATGCTAAGTGGAAACATTAAGCTAGAAACAGAAGAAATAGGAGGCAGGATGTTTCAAGGTCTGATGAAACCATTCACATAAATCATGCGGATCCTTTGCTGGTAACCTGGATACCAAGTGTAATGGTACTGAAGCCCCTTGCCTTCCTCACCATAGCAGGGTCTGCATGCCGACTGAACTCAGCCAGCTTAATGACCCAACATACTCAACCTGTGGCCAGTGGGCTACATGTCCCCCAGGACAGCTGGAAAAGTGGCCCGACACAAAATGATAGACCTGCTTAAAGCATTATGAAAAATGTATATATATTTTTGTTTTCTTTTTTTTTTTTCTTAACCCGATTTCATGGCAAGCCTGAGCTGTGTAGATGACAGTGTTGTGTCACAATGTCTAAAGGTGGGACTCTATAGGGTACTGTGTTGCTTGATCATAACTTGCATGGATCTAGCCACTCTTACAGGAAGAAAACCAGCTGGTGATAACAGCTGATACTAACTATGGAGGGTTATTATGTTGTCCCAGAGAGAAAAAATAGATGGAGGAAGGGTGTGTCAAGGTCTGATGGACCACTTTACCATCTGGGGAAGTGGGATGCCTTTAGTGGGATGAGAAGTGGAAAAGCCCAAGTCCAAAGGACATTCTGGAGGAAGTGGTTCTACTAGAGAGACTCTATATGGCTCATCCCTTACAAAAAGAACTGTGTTGCTGCGGATGGCGAGCTGGCTCAGTGGGGAAAGGTGCTAGCCCTCAAGCCCCATGTGACCTCAGTTTGATTCCCTGGGACCCACACAGTGGGAGAACTGACTCCTTCAAGATGCTCTCTAATTTCCTACACATAGACAAAAAGTGAGAAAATTCTTTAAAGAACCGCCATGCTAATTCTCTTAGTTCAGTCCACAATCCCCCCATCCTGCTAATTATTCCTAAATTGAAAATTACCAGAAAAGAAGTTATGCCTTGACAAGATTTCATGATCCAAACTCATGACCTGCTCAAATGAAGCAGGACCTGGAATTTTCAAACTCTTTGTATCACAGATAAAACCCAATGGCTAAACTTCTTTATCCGTAGACCTTGAGCTCCTATTACATTCTCTTCCTGTCTGTGTTTCTAAGAAATTGTCAGCCTGTGTAGATTGCCTCAGAACAAGGACAGGGCATTGTTCACGGCATCGATTTTGGGGGAGTGAGTTAAGAATAATAATGCTATCTCTAAACAGGAGACGGGGAGGAATTCCCTAGGGTTAGGAAGGACCCTGCAAGCACACCCCGTATATAGACTGGTTTTGGTCCTCTTGTGATTTTGGTCTGTAAAAACACTTGCTCTGAATCTTATTTACATAGCCAACATCTTCATTAACTATTTATATAAGCAGAAGAAGTATTTTCATAGCAGTTACAATGAGTTTGATTACAAAGTTGGTCCTATAGACAGCCTACTCATTTTAAAGTTAAGAAGATGAGATTCTAGGAAAGTCCAATATTCAGCCCTATTTTTTTTTGAAAATTTCTTGCGATGTAACTGCAGAGGGTTATGATGCCCTGAAAAAATAGTAGTCTCCAGAAAACAAACAAACAAACAAACAAACAAACAAACACACAACAAAACAGTAGTCTCCTGTTCATCCATAGACATTCATCCTTGGCAGCAGTTTTTCCTACAGCCCAGTGGTATGGGGGATATGGAGTTCAACCTTCTGAAGGAAAAAGCTGGGTGGAGAGCAAGGTGCCACAGGCTCCCGTGATTCCCTGAGGAGTCCAGATCTGCTGCACACAACATTAGATCTAAGATGGCTCCTGGAACATTGGAAAGATAGCAGAAGGAGCCAAGGCCAGGGCAGTGGCTGCTTCTCCCATCTTCGTGGAAGTCCTCCTAGTCCCCTTCCTCCCCTCCTGAGTTACCTCATCAAGCAGGGCTTTCATGGGGCACAGTGACAGTGTGATGGCGAGGTATGATCGGCTTGAACAGTATACATAAGTCTATGAGCTACACAATAAACTCAGATCCGCACCTTGATGCTGGTCTCTGGAGGAGGCTGATTTCCTGGGATTCATCATGTGACTTGTTGCCTCTCATCACCCCCTCCCCCCAGTCCTGTTCCTGCACAACTGGCCTATATTCTAGCTTCTTCGTCAGTAGCTATGATAAAATAAATACCCAGATAAAGAGCAACTTAGGGGTCAAATGGTTTACTTAGCTTTAATTTCCAGGTTGCCATCTATCTTAGTCAGGGTTTCTATTCCTGGACAAACATCATGACCAAGAAGCAAGTTGGGGAGGAAAGGGTTTATTCAGCTTACACTTCCATACAGCTGTTCATCACCAAAGGAAGTCAGGGCTGGAACTCAAGTGGGTAAGAAAGCAGGAGCTGATGCAGAAACCATGGAGGGATGTTCTTTACTGGCTTGCTTCCCCTGGCTTGCTCAGCCTGCTCTCTTACAGAACGTAAGACTACCAGCCCAGAAATGGTCCCCCCTACAAGAGGCCTTTCCCCCTTGATCACTAGTTGAGAAAATGCCCCACAGCTGGATCTTTTTTTTGTTTTTTGTTTTTTTTTTTTTTGTTTTTCTTTGAGACAGGGTTTCTCTGTATAGCTCTGGCTGTCCTGGAACTCACTTTGTAGACCAGGCTGGCCTCGAACTCAGAAATCCGCCTGTCTCTGCCTCCCGAGTGCTGGGATTAAAGGCGTGCACCACCACACCTGGCCCACAGCTGGATCTTATGGAGGCACTTCCCCAACTGAAGCTCCTTTCTTGGTGATAACTTCAGCCTGTGTCAAGTTGATACACAAAACTAGCCAGTACACACACCATCTATCACGGCAGAGAATTCAAAGCAAGAACTTGAAGTCACTGGTCACATCCAGTAAAGAGAAAGAGTGCTTGTATGTGCCTGGGCCCAGCTAGGTTCCTTTACCTTTATACAGTCCAGAACCTCATAGCAGGAACAGTGGCACTCACTACCAGACTGACTCTTCCCACATGAGTGAAGATAAGACAGTCCCTCACAGACATGCCCACAGGGTAACCTGCTTTAGACAGTCCCTCACTGAGCGTCTCTGATTCACGGTTAAGTTGATAATTAAAGCTAACCATAACAGTCTGGGAATACCCTCTTTGGTTTACTCAAACTCAAATTCAAAGACAAATTGCTTTGTGAATTCTAGGAGAACATGCCCCATCATTTCTTCAACACTCTATCTTGCTTGCCAGGCCTACCAGGCTACCCTACTAAAGACTTCACTGATGAAGAAGTATCAGGGTCTTGTTCTGGACTCCATCTGCACCATCAGATTTTCACAGGATCTGAGGCAGATCAGGTTAGTGTTTTTTAGTTGGGAGTGGGAAGGGAATGTGTCTTAGTTAGGGGTTTTACCATTGTGAACAGACACCATGACCAAGACATGCCCTTATAAGGACAACTAATTGGGGTTGGCTTACAGGTTCAGAGGTTCAATCCATTATCATCAAGGTGGGAATATGGCAGCATTTAGACAGGCATGGTGCAGGAGTTGCTGAGAGTTCTATATCTTCATCTGAAGGCTGCTAGGAGAAGACTGGCTCCCATGTGGTTAGGAGGAGCGTCTCATTGCCCACCCCCACAGTGACACACTTCTTCCGCGAAGGCCACACCTATTCCAACAAGGCCACATCTACTAACAGTGGTACTCTCTGGGCCATTCATATTCAAACTGCCACAGAATGGGACTTGATCAAAGATCGATTTAATAGGCCAATACATTAGCATCAGATTTGGGTATATTTGTATATTTGATTTATTGACCTAAACATCCACATAATATTTGAACACAGAATTAATTCTTCCTTTCTGTACTTAGGAGAAAATCCAAAAAGGAACTTCACTATCAGGGAGAAAGTCCTTTTTTTTTTTTTCTTTTTGACCCTTTGAGTTTGATTCACACTTTCTTTCTTTCTTTCTTTCTTTCTTTCTTTCTTTCTTTCTTTCTTTCTTTCTTTCTTTCTTTCTTTCTTCCTTCCTTCCTTCCTTCCTTCCTTCCTTCCTTCCTTTCTTTCTTTCTTTCTTTCTTTCTTTCTTTCTTTCTTTCTTTCTTTCTTTCTAAAAAAGAGTCAGATATGAAGGTATGAGCCTTATAACTCCAGCGCAGGTAGGCGAACACAGCCTGAGCACGGGGGCTCGCTGGTCTATCTAACCTCCGTGGGAAGTCTCTGGACAGCGAGAAACACTGTTTGTAAAACAGTGGATGGTGCACAAGGAACAACAGCCAAGGCTCTGCATACATATGCCCCCACACAAGGGCACACAAAATTACATATAGATTTAAAAAAAACAACTCAAAAGGGTTTAAATGCAAAATAAGACACAGTGGGCTTGTATGGAGGGAACCTCAGGTGTCACTAGTGTGTCTCAGCAGAGAAGACCTGGATGCCATTGGTATCGATGGACCTGGAGCACGTCCCAGGTTTAGTCCTATGATTGTACTGAAAAACCCTTGTAGCTTCTCAAAGGTGATCAACCCAAGTTGTCTTCACCTGCTCACTCTGCATGTGCTTGCTCTACCCTCTAAGAGCTTGCTATGTTAAAAAGAGAGCTTCAGGAGCCAGGGCACATTTTTAATTGCTCTTTCTAATTGAAGCTATGATGCACCCATGGCCAGGCATTATGCAAGATCTGGCTTAGATTAGCCCCTGGCTGAGAGACTGAGCTAATTTAGTGCTTGCAATTATGTCTGCCCCGGATGGTATTCTGCTCTCTGCAGGACATACCCATTTACTTGTTTGTCTCAGATAGAAGCCATGGCTATGTTGGGGCCATCTATATTTTCTTGCCTGGGGCCTCTTATGATGCCAATTGGCTGGGATTAGGGGTGTGATCTATGACATTGAAATAACATGGAGTTGACTGACAGACACTGAGGAGGTCTATACTAGGAACGTCGTAAGGACACACATGCATGACCCCCAGCGAGGACCAATGTGGGCCCACAGCTAGAATCCGAAAGACAAACAAACAAACAAATCTTTAAAAAGTGTACTGCTTTTCTTGGGGTGCTGCCCAGCCTTGGGGTGCAGAGGAGCAGTGTTCATGCCTTCTGAGAACTGAGAGGCACCAGCTGGGGATTTCATCTTGCAGAGACTGGTTAGCTGCCTGATAAAACAAACCACTGTGCAGTTACAAACAGGAGTGAGTTGGGGCTGGAGAGATGGCTAGGTTGGTAAAGGGCTTGCTATGCAAGCGTGACACCCTGAGTTTGATACCCAGCATCATTCATTCATTCATTCATTCATTCATTCATTCATTCATTCATACAGGTGTGTAGCAGGTGCAGTTCACCTGGTGAGGTATGTATTGAGAATACTGAAATTTTGGGTTCTTTAAAACACACACACACACACACACACACACACACACACACACACACAGAGAGAGAGAGAGAGAGAGAGAGAGAGAAAGAGAGAGAGAGAGAGAGAGAGAGTAAGAATGTGCTTTCACTTCAGTCCCAGATGTAGGGATATGGGGCTGCTTCGAACTGCTTTAGCAGAGGCGTGGTTTTGCCAGCTGCAGATAGTCTCTGCGATTTTGTGACCTTTGGAATTCTGGGGACCTTTTCAGAGGATATATAAATGCTAAGGCCCTGAGAGGAGGTTGGTTGGTGGTTGGTGATCATTGAGGGGCAGGGAGGGGTTCTTAGTCCTGGTATCAAAGAAGAAACAAAAGTAAAAAAATTAGATACAGGTATTCTTTCTTTCTTTCTTTCTCTCTCTCTCTCTCTCTCTCTCTCTTTCTCTTTCTCTCTCTCTCTTTCTCTCTCTCTTCTTTCTCACCTATCTAGTGGTAGGGTATGAAACTAGGGGGATAAAGGGTGGCAAAAAGAACCCCCAAGGTAGCAAAGACCAGCTACAAGGTGGAAATAGAATTGGCCACCCAGGTGAGCAGACTCATGGACTCCTGCTGCAGCGAGAGATGCTGCACCCTGTATGAAATTGCCAGAGACTAAACTTAATCATAGAAAAGAGCATATGAGGATTCTCCCTGCTGCGTTTCTCAGTTTCTGCATGTCTACAATCATATCAAAACAAAATGATTTATAAAAGTAGGATTTAGAAGCTCGAGATAGATATTCTGTGCTAACCTCTGGGATCTGCATGAAGAAGCATACACACACTCCACTATATGGGTGCACATTCCAGAACATGTGCACACTCAAATAAGAGTGGGTAGCAGTCTCAGTAGATTGGTGCAGGGGATGGGTTTCTTCCTTTGCGTTTAATGATGGCCAAAGTAACAGGTTCAGGTTTATGTAACAAATGGATCCCAGAGAAGGACAATAGTGTGAAATCAATCAATCCCAAAAAATTTTGAGATATATGTTAAGAAGTCCTTTCTGCAGACATACCTGGATGTTGTCTAGTAGCAGAAAGAGGCATATGCTGTGGCTCCTTTGAAGCCACTCTGTGCTTTTAGATTCACAAATGATCTGTTCTAGGCAGCCGCCGTGTTTGTGTGTTTGGGGAGCTGGGGGTCTATAGAGGGAGGGCTAGCTGCTCATCATTAGCAAGTAGAGAATACAGTTTCTCTCTTGCTGAGTCTGGGCACTTAGCTGTGAAGCCACAGGAGGCTGGAGGTGCAGAGGTTGAAACAGGAAGAGGAGGAAGTGAACCGGTGGGCTGATGCCCAGGAGGGCTTCTGGAGGGTAACCAATCCCATCAGTGGGGGCAGATGGAAGTATCCCCGGTGACTGGATAACTGGGGGCAGCCTTGCAAAAGGAAGGGAGGAGAGGGGATTTCCGGAAGTCTCAGGCTCTCCCTCCTGCCTGCTTCTCTCCATCTTCCAGCTGCTGTTTGCAAAAATTAGTCCAAAGAAGGATGTATCAAAACCCCAAGAAGAAAGAACCCCGCCGCCAGCCTCCTCCATGACCCTTAACTCCAATTTTGCATGGACTGTTTTTCTTTAACATAGCTGATGGAGATGCAGCTCCCATATCAAAGGACACAGAAATAACAGGCAGGTTCTAGGCTGGTCGGGGAGAGGCTTAAGTCCCCACAGATGTCAGTCAAACACCCCTAAGATTCTCCACCTCCTTTCCTCGGCCCATCTGAGGAAATCCAGAATACAAAATCCAGAAAGCCCTTATCACTCAGTGGCTGCTGTTCATTACGTGATTTATTATAGATATTAACTATGTCCTTGATCTGACTATCTCCCGAGCTGCAAAGAGTTCCTGCCTGCTAAAGTGTTAGTATACATCCTCTTTAGGAGATGGAAAGATGGCTCAGTGGCTAAGAACACTAGTTATTCTTTCAGAGGATCTGAGTTCAGTCTCCAGCACCCCTGGACACTCACAACCCTCTGTAACTACAGAGAATCTGATGCTGTCTTTTGGTCTCCACAGGTACCCACACAAATGAGACATACATTCATCAGATATATATGCATACATTCATACAAGCACATATACATGCACATGCTTTTAAATATATATATATATATATATATATATATATATATATATATATATGCTATGTATATATAAAAAGATAAGCTTTATTATATTTTTAATAGATTATCTTAATATTCCTAACGATGTTAAGGTCTTTAGAAAGATAGACTCTACCTCCTATAGTTAGTATAGAGAGGACTGAGTTATCAGGAAGGACCAGAATTGTTTTATGTATCTGCAAATGCAATGCTTTGGCTTTGCTTGCAATTTGCTGTCCCAGAACATGGCTATGGAGAGTTGGTTTTTTGCTAGCACTGGGTATGGAGGTGTGTGTGTGTGTGTGTGTGTGTGTGTGTGTGTGTGTAGGGGGACATGCAAAGAGAAAGCATCCCACTTTGTTGGGCATAAAGGATAGGTCTCAGATTTGCCCAGAATCGAGGCCACTGGCAGCCATGGTGGCTGTATGCTTTTGTTTCTACTTGTACTAGTTGCAGAGTCAGGGAAGACAAATATCTTTATCCTCCATTTCCAGGTACAGGAAGAGGAGCCTGGTGAGGGAAACGTGTTCCCTCGTGATTGTTGAGGGGGAAAAGGAATCCGCTTGCATCGCAAACATGTATCTTTTATCACAGCGTATGTGTGAGTGGTATGTGTGTGTGTCTCTATCTCTGTGTGTGCATGTGTGAATGAGTGGTATGTGCATGTATGTGTATGCATGTCTCTGTGTGTGCATGTGTGTTTGTGTGTATGTGTGCATTCGCAGGCATGGATGTGCATTCAGGGAGGTATCTGAAAGTCAGAGAGTAACTCTGTAGAGTCAGTTTTCTCTGTCCATGTTTATATGATTCTGTAGATCCAACTCAGGCTGCCAGATTTAAGCAGAAATCTACTTAGAAACCTACTGAGCTATCTTGCTGGCCTCTCTAATTCTTCATGTTCTTGATGTTCATCTTAGACATGCCTGAGAAAACTGTATTTGAACTGAGCATTTATGACATCTGCCCTGTTTCCTGCCTTGGTTGACAACATTTTCTTCAATTTTCAGGGCTCCTGGGGGGACCTAAGTTGGTCCCCAGACATCTCAGCACCTTCCTGTATCTTTGAGTTGTTCTGGTCTGCCAGTTCCCTCTCAGCTATTCCTCCGAAGATGCTCCGAAGAACTGAGAGCCCCCAGAAGAGTCAAATCCAAAGCAAATCAGAGCAAAGTCACCTTAATTTATATTCCCTGTGGGACCTCAGTGCCGAATTGCCTCTCTCCTTGTTGACCAAATCCTCGTGGTTTTTATGTGGAGGAGGCAGAACCTGGGGCCAGGAGACTGTCGGAGGTGGAGGAAATTTGCAAAATTCCTGTCTCAGTCTTTAATTTTTCATTCATTCTTGCAAATTTTCTGCTAAACAACCTCTCACATATACCAATGCATTGACTATCTCCTTGAGTCACTCGGCCATGTATCTATGACACGCTTCAAGTAGAATCAGAAGGAACACTATTCTTACAAGGTGCCTTGTTTGTCTGTCTCCCTTCCGTAGGTCCTGCCAAGCTTTTTAGAGGGCGTGTCTTAGAGAAAGTGTAGGCAAGACACAATCTTCCTTTCATAGGGCTCACCCAAGACCATAGAAGAAACACATTATGATTTACATTATGATTCATAAGGGCAGCAAAATCACAGTTATGAAGTGGCAACAAAATAATTTTATGGTTGAGGGGTCACCCCAACATGAGGAACTGTATTAAGGGGTTGCATTGTGAGGAAGGTTGAGAACCACTGTCATGAGTACTTCCTGTCTGAGTACTTCACCACAGCAACAGAAAAGAAACGAATATCCCAGCTTGTGTAGTGATAGTCTTATGGGCCACAGGGATCTTTCATGTATTATAGCAGATCAAGAACTGGCTTTTGGGGCCTTGGACATGTGACATATTCAATACATTCTGTATGTTCACTGTCATAATGTCCATGACCCTGTCCCAGTGGCCAGATGATCTGACAGGACTGGAAAACCAATGGGCTTTTGTCTACCTGCTCAGTCTTTCCATTGTGTTGTGACTGTGGTTTGGAACTTGAATGGATCCCAAAGGCCCACAGGCTGAAGGTTTGGTTGCCAGACTGTGTTGTGATAGGGAGGTCATGTGATGTTCAGGAGGGGGGATCTAGTAGAGCAAGCTAGGTCATTGGGGCATGCCCTTGAGGAAGCTCTATGGTTCTTGGTCCCCTTCCTGGTTTTCTTTGCTTCCTGGTTTCCACAAGGTAAGCAGTTTGGCTCCACCACCTACTTTCTACAGTGATGAGTGACTTTGCCACGGGTCCCCAAGCAATGGTGTCAACTCTAAACCAGGTGGGGTAGTGCATACCTGTGATCTCAGTACTTGCAAGATGAATGGAGGGGAATCAGGAGTTCAAGGCCAGCCTTGGCCATAGTAGATTGTGCCTCTAAACCACTACCACCACCACCACCACCACCACCACCACCACACACCATTACCCCCACACCACTACCCCCACACACCACTATGACCCCCATCGCTGCCACCTTCACTAGAAGCAGCAACACGAGAGTCAATTGAAAATGAACCCAAACTTTTGCAAGTGTCAGCCAAAACAAATCTCTTCTTTCTTAAAATTGATTTTTATTAGGGGTCTTATTACAGAGATGAACATATGACTGGCATAGTTTCTTACTGGTCTCACTCTGTTCACACAATCGAGACTTGAGAGTAGCATAAGATTAGAGACCAGGAGGTTGGAGTGACCCAGCCTGCCACCATCAGGGTCAGCGCTTTGTACCCATGGGCATCTTATTCAGAATTAGCATTCAAGCTGGAGCAGAACCACTCTCCTGGTTCTCAAGTCTTGACCTTGTGTCATTTATCATCAGACATCATGGTTTCCCTCATTGCACTTACAGTCAGGGGATAAATTGAGCCTTATTCTCATCTCCAGGGACCCTTTCAAATGACAGTATCTTCTGTAGTTGTTCATGTAATTTCATCTGAAAGAGAAAAGCAGCCGCTGTGAGTGGGACTTGACACCGCCACACACTTCCATAGCTCCAGCATGGCTTTGGGTACTTCTGAGACCCACTCAAAATGACCAGGTGTGTGACATCCCAAGCCAAGCTGGTCACCAGTTGGGAATTTTACTCACTGTTTGATACACATCCATACGTACACATTTTTTTTTTCTTTAAAAAGCATAGAGTACCTTTTAAAATCCTGGTGTTCATGTCAAAGGAAATTTGATACATAGGGGGTCTGAATCATTTACAGTTACATCATCCAAATGTGATCCTCTAAGAAATAATTAGTGTCTAAGAAATCTTGTCACACACACACACATACACACACACACACACACACACACGCGCATGTGTGTGTATGTGTGTGCTTCTAAATTTCTTTAAAACATTAAGAAACAGATGCCACATTCTTCCGAGTGTAAGCAGGAGTGAACAAGCCCCTGTGGCAGGGAGGGAAGAAACGGAAGGAGGACTCTGGAGATGAAGGTGCCAAGAAGCCACTCACCTCAGGACTACAGGCACGAACACAGCCAGAGCTTCCCGGTCCTTACTGGGTTGGCACTGTCTCCCCCAGAGTCAAGGGAGCCACTGATGGCTGAAACTTTTCCACCCCAAAAGTGTGCTGAGGTTGGCAGAGAGCACTCAAAAGCCTTTGGCATAGAAGAACCACACAGGGAAGACCCCCCCCCCCACTTCCTTTCTTCCCATATCACCTTTCTTTTTTTTGTCTTTAAAGAAGGTAGCCATAATGTGTTCTTTCATTTGTACTTTTATGAAGGTCTCAATTGAACATTTGAAGAAAGTGGAAGAATGCTAAGTCACCATGGACATTTGCTTCCTTGTCCACCATACTAAAGTCTGCCCGCTCCCCCAAAGCAAAGTGGTTTCAGAGGTTCTGATTGGAAGAACGCAGGGCGGAGAGGCCAGGGGTCGAGTCGGGACCTTTATGACAAAGACTTATTTTCAAATATGGCCGGTTTAGCTTCTCACATGGTGAAAAGAGAATTCAGTGGTATCCAACCATGCTAGAAACTTCTGCGAGAAAAAGCTCTCACTACACGGCATCTCTCACTATTAGGCCTGCAAAGTGCTGTCTGTACAGTCAAGCATCTCTTCTGTGGCTTTCGTGTGCGTGTGTGTGTGTGTGTGTGTGTGTGTGTGTGTGTGTGTGCACATGGACACTTGTGTGTGAGGGTGAGTGTGCATGCAGAGGCATGAGTCTGATGTCAGGGAGCCATCCTTAGTAGCTTTGATCCATCCAACTGATGAGCAACCCAGCTGAATGGCGGGCCTTACGGGCCAGCTTGCTCTGTGAATCCCATCTTTGCCTTTTAAGGGTGGAATTACAGGTGGGCGTCATACCCTCCAGCATTCCCAGAGGCCTCTGGGAAACTGGCTCTGGTTCTCAACATTTGTGGCAAGCACTTTAACCACTGTACCACCTCCTCAGGCCCTGCTTTCTGAGTTTTAGATTATATATGAATGGCTAGCTTCTCAGAGTGCAGTTGTACTGGGGTGTGTGTGTAGGGGAGTGTTGTGACTTCCATTCTCAGAAAGGATCTGCCCCTATCTCCAATGTGGCTTCGTGCTACTTGAAGTTATTAGAGGATAAGGTTGTGCATGTTTTGAATTGCCACCCCTTCCCCCCTTTTTTTTCAAAGTCCCTATAAGAAGATCAATGAAAGCTAATATTTTCCGGCACTTATGAAATGATTACTACCCACTAGCATTATGTTTCTGGAGTTTCATTGGCACAGCCGTCCATGTCATTGCTAAGGAAACTATGGCTTATTTTAAAACCCCAGGATGGAGATACTTATCAAAGACACCAACTGCTTCAGTGCCAGGCTGTGATGGAATATTGGCCAGACATGTTTCTTGTCTTGATGCTTGTATTGACAGACAAGCCAGGATGAGAGCTGCACTTTCAACTGAGAAGCTGGGCGGCTCCTACAGCAGTAGCTCTTGTCTTTTACTTAATACTTTCATTTATCATTTGAGAAGGTCATACAGTTCCTTTGGGTCATACGCTCTCTCCATGCTCCCTAAATCTCCCAGGTCCTCCTCTCCTGCTCTCCTTACCCAGCTTTGTACTCTTTCTTTCTCTTTGAAAAAGAAAAAGGAAAAACAACAACAACAACAACAAATACAACAACAAATACAACAACAACAACAACAACAACAACAAAGCAGAACCAACCATTTTTCCTCTTCAAAAACTCAAAACCAGAGTCTGATATTGGTTGTCTCTTAACTCTTTAATGTCCTTCTGTAAACATATTTATGTGTTTTTTTCCCTTTATTTATTGTGTGTGTAGGGAGAGCAGATGCAATGCATGTGTACATGTTAGATGTGTGTGTGTAAGTGTACGTAAGTTATTGTGGAGGCCTGATTTTGATCTGGAGTCTTCTTTTTTTTTTTTTTTTTTTTTTCTGCTCAGCCACCCTACCTTTCAAGACAAGGTCTCTCAGGGAGCCGAGATCTCTGGCTGGCCAGTAGCTTCTGAGGATCCTGCTGCCTCTGCCTTGGCAGGAGTACTAGTGCAGGTGTGCACTGACACACCTAGGTTTTCTATGTGGGTGTAAGGATATGATCTCAGGTCTCCACACTTNGCTGGATAAGGCTGGAAACAGAAGGTAAGAGGGGTGGAATACTGGGGGTTGACTAACCTAGTCAGGAAGCTGTAATAGAGAAACTTTTAGAACTCTATGTGAGAGTGTCTAACTCACGTGTCCTGAGTAGCACTTAGCTTTACCACATCACTTTCGACTTGGGAATGATGCTGTGAGAAATGCCATGTGGGAAGCTCTTCTCTCATATCCAGATTCTTTAGGTCATCCATATAAATTTTTGGTTTTGCCACAAAGCTTCAGATTAGTTCAATTCAAGCTGTTTTTGAAAATCTGCTAATTAATATGTAAATGATGTAGGAACACCCCCAACTCTATTTCTGGCTCCTTATCTGTGAATTTAAGTGCCAGAAACGTGTGTGTGGGGGGGGTCCATTCAAAATCAGTTTGTTTTGATCACATTTATTTTTAAATTTACTCTTATAATGCTTACATTGGTTTTTAAAAATTATTTAAAATTTTATATGATATGTTTTAATCATTTTTCTCATCTCTCAACTCATTTTTCCAGGTATACGTACAAAGGTCTGTTCCAACTTGTGGCAATATTGCAAGTCCCACCCTCCCATGGCTCTCCTCTGTATAGACTGTAAAATACAAGCAGAAAACACTAATTAACTGATCATTAGCAGGAAGGTGAAAGATCATCTTTAGATTTACATGTTGCCTTCTTGTTTGAAGAACTGCGTCAGCATCCACTAATTAATCCATCAGCAAAGAATGCTGCCTGCATCTCTCCATCATTAGCCAGTCTCCGAGGAAAGAAGCAAGAGGACCGGGGGATGGGTGCCAGATGGCTTTCCATGCATCTCTGTCATTCAGTTCTCCTCCACCAGGTAAAGTGGCCAGATCAGAATCCAATTTCCAACCCCCTGACTTTTGCTTACTAGTAAATTCTGATTTTTCTGAAAACAGACCAAAGTTATGTAACAGATGAGGTGATAGACGTATAAACAAATGAATTTTAATCTCAGCCTTTTTAAAAGTACTTTATTTCCCATAAATAGTGAATTTCAGCTCTTTTGTTTTATGATACAAAGTAAGGTGTTCCTTCTTGTTATGACTTTTTATCAATGCATTTATGTTTCTACAAGGTGTGTGTAATAAGGGTTTGAGACAGGAGAGATTCTAAATGTATAACAGATTAACTGAGAACCAGAACTTTGTCAAGACTTTGGGGAGGTAAATGTTTGTAACCATAAGAATCATTTGTTCATTCATTGATTCATTCATCTGATTTGGGAAATTCTTTTGTTGTGATGGATTCAATGAATGTTTAAATTTGTAGGGAAATTCTAAAAACACGAAACAAAAGATGCACTATAAAAAAAGAGGGCAATCTGGGGCTCAGCAGATGAGAGCAGGTCCTTTTGGAAGAGTTCAGTCCCCAGCAGTCATAACAGCTGGTTTACAAGTGCCTCTGACTTCAGCTCTAGGCTGTCTAGTGCTTTCCTCTGGCATCTCAGGGTCCTTATCTCATGTGTATACATCACTCCAATCCTCACTACACACACACACACACACACACACACACACACACACACACACACACACACACACAAAAACCACATCATAAAAGGATGTTCAGGTTCTCATTTCCAAATGGTTGTTTACCGTCCTTCCTCTGAATTACAGCCAGTCTCCCTGAGCCTCAAAAGATAGACAAACAGGAAATTAGCTCAATATAAATTTCTACTTTTGGATTGGTTTCAACTGTGCTCGTTGGGTTCAATGACAAAATCCCCGCAATTCTGCAAAAACTAGCTTGTCTATGGAAATCATTTGTGGGGGATCTGTTCCTCCAATTCACTTCATTGAAAATCTGTAGCTCAGCTCTGATTTCTATCAACTTCCCTTCCACCTTCTACTTAATCGCAGAAAATGACAGCTACGGTGTGCTGTGAAATTAGAACGTGGTAAGTTCATTTTCTCGCCGTGAGTGGGCAGGGAGTCCACTGTCTTCTGAGAGGGAAGCTTGGAAGCACAAACTACACTCAGCTAGATAGAAATAAACAGAACACACACACACACAAATGAATGAAAAAGGAAAGAAAGACATGCGAGATCCAGTGAACCAGCAGACTCAAGCCTAGACATTGGTCAGAGCCAGAGTGGAAAATCACAGCCTGAGAAGCCAATGATACCAAGAGTCTGGCTCTCTCCAAGGGCCCTCCCCTTTGATTATAGCCGAAGCCCCTTTAGAAGCTCATCCATCCCTAGGATTCTGAAATAAAGGCTGGAATCCTCCACATAGTGTGGCTTTTATCCACTACTTATGTGATTTTATCCTCGACGAACTTATTAAAGCCTCTTATCTTCTCACACCTAGGGATTTATCCACTTGTTGGTGCTCATTTTGCAGGCATGTCCCAGTATAGATGGAAATGAACGGCTGTTGACTAAGCTCGAGCAGCCTCTCTTTCTCCATCACATCAAGTGGATCATGTTTCCCTGGGGATTTCAGAGTGTCCCGAAGTATCGTGTAAGTTCACAATGTTCTTGCAGCCACACTCAGTGGCTCCTTTGGAAAGGTGCTTAGGCTCTCGACTAAATAAATTCATTCAAGGACAGTTATTGGGGACACTGGGAAGTGCTTTTCCATGCATGAGTCTTTCTTTCCTCCCAAGGCCTCTGCCTAATGAGTTGGTGACTCCTCAGGTTCACACAGCAAAACATATATGATTCATTCTGTGGGTCTATTTTATAAGCTGGGATAACAGGTGATGTGTGTAGCCTTAAAATACCCTGGGAAGTATATAGGAGGTAAGAAAATGCCCCTGTAGAGTTTTAGTGGCTTTGACATTCTAATTCATAGGAAGTCACTTGCTAGCTCTAAAATTTCTTATTACAAGAAAAGCAGCATTTAGATTGAATATCTTATACGGCTCATGCTCTGGGACAGAAGTACTTCAGATTTTGAAGTTTTTCAGTTCTTCTCTTCTCCTTCCTTTCCTTTCCTTCCTTTCTTTCTTTCTTTCTTTCTTTCTTTCTTTCTTTCTTTCTTTCTTTCTCTTTCTTTTTTCTTTTTTTAACGTTTTTCTTTTCTTCTTCTTCTTCTTTTTTTAATTTGTGTATTCTTTGCCAGTTGATTTCAGTACATCCTAAACATCGATGTTTAGGACATTTTAAGATTTTGCGTTTTCAGATTAGAGATATTCAACCTAGAACAAAACTTTCGAAGAAAGCAAGTCTTGATTGTTTTAGAGTTGATAGTGCAGACAGCATCTGTCCCTCCTAAAAGTAGACTAGAAAAATGGAAGTGGAGAGGTGAACATATCAGAATGTGCCCTGAATCTTATGGAGGAATAGCAACTATTAAACAAGGGGAGATGCCGTAAAACACTAGAATGGGAGTTAACACCAACAATAAAAACGGTCCAGGTAGCAAAGGAAGGGTCAGAGAGCTCATTCGCTGATATACTGTAATTTCTCCCCTATAGGAAACACCTCCAGGTAGTGCTGTTGTCTATGACTTAGCCCACAGTTAACAACACCATCCAGCTGGATCAGCTGTGAGACCTTTCCTCCTCAGAATAACCAAAATTCTTTCATTTATTAAATAAGACCTCTCCAGACCACCTTTGTGGAGGGTGACCAGCTGTCTGTCTGGGGCTGCCCATGACTCTCTTGGTTTTAGCATTTGAAAGCCCAAGAGTGTCAGTTACCCCTGCAGGAGTCCTGAACAAGCCAGTAAAGTAGGTTGATCACTTTCTCTTTCTCTTTAAAGAAGCAAATGAGTGAATACATTCAAGCCGTATAAGCCTGACACTGAACTTAGTAAAGTGCGGTGCTGTGGGCACAGGTCTCAGCCTCTAATCTCTCTTTCTCTCTCTCTTTTTTTTTTTCCTTCACACATGGATGTGTCTTTGTAAAGCAAGCAGGATATAGAACCTTCCATGGCCAGTTGTTAACCTGGGACAACCCTTCCTGGTGACCTGGAGGAGTCCTGAGAAATGATTTCCCAGTGTCCTTGTGACTGTCTACCAGCAGATCTACTGAAGCCAAAGCCTTGATACATACCTTTCTAGAGCGATCAGAGGAGGGACGTGGGGTGCAGATGGGATGGGCATGGAGTGAGCACACACCAGGGCTTGTAACAGTTCTGTCCCCCATGCTGGGAGCCTCTGGACTCAGTGCCTTATTCGTCCTACAGATATTTTCAGTTCCAAATCATCAACATTTCCCGCCCCCTTCTTCATAATCACGGTGGCAAACACTCTGTAAAAACCTCTGTCTCTCAGGGGATCAGTCAGTGCTTAACACCACGAGGCATCTTGTTACCTCATGAGCCCCAACTGTAGCAAGTATTCTTTTTTTTTCCCATTTGCTGGATGAGGGCATGAAGACACAGGGTGGAGAGATTTGCTTGGGGTTTAAGAAGGATTTTGGCAGGAGTCAGGATTCTAATGGAGGCGAGTTGATGCTTTCACAGTCTGCTTTCTTCACAGGTAAAGCAGACAGGGTGCCTTTCCTAGCTTGTAGGGCTACCAAGCTCATGGGGCCAGAATGACTTGGTTCACAAAACAGTCTGTGTACCTCCAACTGGAAGCAAATGTCTCCTGCGTGATCTTTTACTATCATGGCCTGCTCACTTAGGCCTTGTTGTCTCAAACTACAAACGCCTTGAGAGATAAAATGGCCAGAGTCTGTAGGTCCTCCCCTTTAATCAAGAGAACAAAGCCCTATTTCCTTGGGGACACAAAGTATTGTCCCTAATTTCTCAGGTCAGGTATGGCTCTGCCATTTCTTCTCTCTGATGAGATTTCTCGAGTCTTTGTGCTGTGTAAAGGTGGACCCCGTGGCTTTGAAGATGAGAAGCAGATGATAATGGTTATCATAGGACTGAATTATCATCATACATACTCGAACTGCAAATTAACTAGCATTCTGGCCTGTTTTTCCAAAAGCCCAACCAAATGGGTATGCCCTTAGCACACAGAATAAAAGGGACATTTGTGCTTTTAATCCAGGGTTTGCTTTGGATTAGAGGCTGTGTGCTCACCTTCAGCATTCTCTGTTCGACTGGACTCGCCTGCTGAGTAGTGGAGGCTCTCAACTCACAAAGGTGTCCGCATCAGGGCAGCAAAGTGGCAGAAACCTCACTAGGTGTGGCTAGTTTATGTACAGGTGTGGACAGGGCAGTCATTGAAAGCAGAGCCCGACTCCTCCATCTCCTACCTAAACTCAACACCTCCACGCCCCAGCCCTGGCAGCATTTCTTTGCCTGCACAGCTCTCTTTTCCTTGTTAGGCATGCAAACCTTTCACTCATCAGAGGCCCAGAGCAGTTTGGAGGGCTCGGATGTGTCAGTATCAGTAAGCTAATGGAAGCCATGTGTTCCCAGAATGGGAAAAAGCTGGCCACGCAAGCATCCAGACATGGCTCGCTTAAGTGGTTCTGAAGCAAAGATTCTCTCCTGGCATCCATTCTATTCTTTTCTTAGTAGGTTGTTAGCCACTCTGAAGATTAGCTTGCTGATGCCCTGCCCAGTGACCCCATACTTAAACATAAAGGACTCATGCAATAAGGGCTGGTGAGTTAGCTAAGATTTATCAAATAGATACTGAGGTGACATAGTTTAACAATGTAAGGACAATCAGAATCACTTCATCAACCGGCTATGTGTTTAGTGCAGATCCCAGCTTCCTAAGAGTCTTATGGAAGACTATTAGGCTTATGGCACAGTGGTCTGGGAAGGGGACTTGGGATAGCAATGAATGTAGACATTATCTCCCCCACCCTTCATTCTTCCCTTCCTTCCTCAGTCTTCCTTCCCTCCCTCCCCCTCTCCCCCTCCTTTCAATCCTCCATACTTCTCTCTTCATATTCCTTCTCTACTTCTCTCTCTTTCTTCTCCTTCTCCTCCTCCTCTTCCTTCTCCTCTCTCTCTCTCTCTCTCTCTCTCTCTCTCTCTCTCTCTCTCTCTCTCTCTCATAAACTGACACTAGAAGCATTTCATCCTGGCTTGCCAAAGGATTTCTTCACAGTAGGGAAAAAAAATCTTAACTTGCTATTTCCTGAAAAATCTACCAGCCCTCCACACCCCCACCCTCTTCTAAAAATATATTTTCTGGTGGAGAATCAAAGTCAGGGAACTTGATAAGGAGTTAATGAAAACAAATTAATTCTGTCTGCATTTGAAAGAGGGACAGTCCCGCCTTGTAGCTCTCTGGTTTGCTTCCTTGAACGTGGCCTTTTCTTGATGTAATGTTCTGGAAAACCCAGGTCTCTGAGGAAATAACCAAGAGTGTGCCCTTTTCTCACTCACTAGGGGAAAGTGATTATGTGTATGCAGATGCTTCAGGTAATTTCGGGAGGCTGAATGGGAGAGATCTCACTCCGTCACATCTGGCTCATTGTCAGTTGTTATCCTGACCCTCTGTCATGTGGGAAAAAATTTGCATTAAATGTTAGTATAGAAAGGTGGGAATTTTAAGTAGCATTGGTGTGAAGGCTACTGCAAAAAATGTTTTAATCATGCTTCATCTCTCTTTCTGGAACAGGTTTATGAAGTAGTGGCACTTGGAGGAAGACTCCCGAGTTTGAGAAGATATGTATCTTCCAAAGCTGACCACTTTCCATGTTCTTGCTGAAGTTCTGAATAGTGTGTTTTTTAAAATTGAAAAAAAAAAAGAAAGAAAAAAGAAAAATGGCAAAAGCAAAAGTGATAGGTGTGGGAGACAAAAGAAAGCTGTCAGTCATGGCTGCTCCTGTAGTGTAGTGATGCACTGTGTAATGTAATGTATGCATTGGTGGTGGGGCAGGACGAATCCCTGTAGTGCTCCAGAGATAGCTGCTGTAGATAGTATATTGGGAAGGGAGAGAGTTAAAGGTTTGGGCCTGTCTCTGTCATTGCTGGGAAGTGTGTTCTTAGCAGTGGCTTCCAAAGGGTATCTAGTAAATGTAGACGGGATGGTGGCAGGTGACTGCCCACAGCCCAGGAGCCCTGTGCGTCCTATTGGCTAAAAGTAATTACATAAATACAAAGCCATTTCCCCCTTATTTCTAAGTCACCATCAGTGATATCTTCTAGTTGACAGAGGATAGGGAGTGTGGAGGTTTACCGAGAAGTGGGAGGTGTGTGAGTTGCTGTTCCATCTCTGGCCAAATGCATCTCTTTCTTCCCTATGTTCTCCTTGGAAAAGGAAGCTATGTTTTTTTCTCCATCACTCAGGGTCCCATGGCCTTCTTCACTTATTAAGGTCCCCCACTTCGTTATAGTCTGTTATCATGGAATTGTACTTTCTCCCCAAACAGGACAGCATAGTCCCTACTTTTCAGAAGGGACACAAAAAAGCATCATTTGGTTGAACTAAGATACATTACCGGAAAGAAACGACTTTCTATAAGTGAATAAAAACATTACTGGAATTCAGGGCTGGCTGAGTCTTTCTTGATTCCTATCATGTTTCTATAGGAGCTCGTCTTGTTTCACTGGACAGCATAGATTCACATATATGACACATATATGACAGCATAGATTCACATATATGACGATTGAGAGTTCTCACACAAAGGGTGGCCCACCGGGAATCCCTTTGAGCAAACTTCAGAGTTTCAGAAACATTCATCAGAAGTCAAAGAGTGTGGATACCAGCAAAAGTATCTAGTTTCACATGAGAGTCTAGAGTGGTACCTCTCAGATCCCAAGAACACAATGTAGCTGTCCCTAAGAAGTGAGGCGGCAAGGTTCTAGGACTTTACAAGTGCTCCTCCATATGCAGAGGGAATCTCCCTTCCTCTCTTCACCCATGTCCCATATGATTATTCCTTTGAACCTAGACTTGAGATAATTATTTAATGCCTAAGACATTGCTGTTCAGCTGTTAAGAACATGTATTGCTCCTACAGAGGACCCAAGTGCCCAGCTCCCATATGGGACATCTCACAGACACCTGTAACTCCAGATCCAGGAGATCTGACACTCTCTTTTGGCCTCTTCTGACACTTCCATTTGAATGTAAGCTTGTGTGTATGCACATGTGTGTGTGTGTGTGTTCATGCTTGTGTGTATGTGTGCATATACACCCACACATGTAGTTAAAAATAAAATAAATCATTAAAAATAAAATTACATTCTTGTGATTCTTTTTTCAAGCCTGAATAGATTATGCTAATTGACTTAATTGTTTTAATGTATTTATTCATTATTAATTGTCAGTTAATATCTGTGCAATAGGCTGGGCTTAGTGGCTAATACTTATAATGCGAGCACTCAGGAGGCAGAGGAGAAGAACTTAAAATTCAGGACTAAGTTGGATTATATACTGGGACGAAATCAAAGGAAATAAAACAAAACAACAGCATAGAAAGGGAAGGGAATCTGCATTTGTGCATATGTAAGTTTGAATTACCCTTGGAAGAGTTATCTTAAACACACAGATTTAAGGGCTGCCATAGACCAATATGCAATTCTCTGGCCAAAGCCTAAACAGGAAAAGTGATTATTTTTGCTATCCGTTATGTGTTTGTCTCAGGGTATGTGTGTTACATGTTTGTGTGTGTGTGTGTGTGTGTGTGTGTGTGTGTGTGTGTGCCCACACAGGCCAGAGAGAGGGTCACGTATGCTGGATCTGGAGTTGTAGGTGGATGTGATCGGCCAGAGTGGAAGTTGAGAGATAAAGCCAACTCCTCTGCAGAGTACCAAGTGCTCTAACCACTGAGATATCCCCGTAACTCCCAAACAGGAATTCTCAGAGAGGGTCTCTCATGTCCTGTGGATTCTGGAACTGCTAGGCAGGTGATCTTGCTTCCTTAAGGTGGAGCGTGTGGATCCACATTTTTATCAATGGAGACAAAACACCTTGAGGACAAGGTCTTTCATTTTTAGGACTTTGTGCATGTACTGGAGAGCTGTCCATAGAAACTGTTCCAGGAAAGAGTCTTGAGTTGCCCAAGCTCTGGCTTTTCTGATGAGGTGACTTGGAATGGGGTTGGATGTGCGGTTTGGACCCAGCAGGCAGCAAAAGCGGCTGTGCCTTAGGACTGAGGTGTTTGCTTGAGAATGATGGACACAGGAAAACCCAAGACCAAAGGGACGATGCTGGCACTACTATGGGAATGCAGAAGGGCAGAGGATGCTAATATCCTTCAAAGAAAGCTCTCTCATTAAGGAACTGCCTTGAGTCCCTGGATTCTCTTCTCAATCTTCAGGCTGAATCACTCTGTCTTCTTCCTAGGATTTTCAGTGCACCTTCCAGGATTGTGTATTACTTCATCTGCAAAGGCAGACTCGGGCTTGTTGGTATCAGGGTGTCTGAATGTTAACAAGCAGCCAGGAGATCTCAGGAAAAACACAGCAATAATAAAGCATTTATTAAGGCAACCTAAACTTGTCCCAGGTATCCATTCTCTGTCTCTGTCTCTGTCTCTGTCTCTGTCTCTGTCTCTGTCTCAGTCTCTCTCTCTCTCTCTCTCTCTCTCTCTCTCTCCCTGTCTCCCTCCCCACCTCTCTCTCTCTCTATCTCTCTCTGTGTCTCTCTATGTCTCTATTTCTGCCCCCGTCTCTTTCTTATTACTAATGAGTCAGACATTCAGCATTGCCTAATGAATGATATGACTGGAGCTATAAATGATGCAGGTGAATAGCCTTACTCCATTTACACGTACCAACACATCACATGTTTGGTTGCCTATGTGTTAACTCTGTGTGTGTGTGTGTTTCTGAATTCCAGCCAGCTACGATGATAAATGAGATTAAAAGCAATGCCATGGAAAAGATTAGGATAACGTATTAGGGACTCGTATTCAAATTCCTGATGTATCACTCACCAAGGATGCAACCTTAGCAAAGGCAGCCAGCTTCTATGAAGTCAAAGACCTTCAGTGGGAAAAAGATGCTGTGATAGAATATGCAGAAAAAAAAAAAAAAAAACAGAGGGAGGTGCTTCTGGTAGCTCTTGCCTGAAGGTCATCTTTGGATAGTCGTTCATTTCAAAAGCATTATAGTATAAAAGAAGGAACTACTTCCTAGCCGTGATACTGAGAGGAGCCATGAATTTATTTGTGTGTGTGTGTGCCTGTGGAAGCCTGCACATGCACATACTCGCTTGTCCTCCCTCCCTCCATCTCCCCCCCCCCTCTCTCACACACACACATTATGATGGAGGCTGAGATTAACTTTGAGTTTCTTCTTCCTCAGGTACACTCTATCTTGCTTTTTTGAGACAGAGTCTCTCATTGAACCTGGAGTTACCTGATTCAGTTAAACTTGGTTGGCTGATCAGCTTCAGGATCTTCCTGTGTCTGCCTTCCTAGCACTAGGATTAGAAGCATGTGACACTTGGTTTTCTGTCGGGTGTTGGGCATCCCCACACAGGTCCTCAAGCTTGCACAGTAAGCCAGTAAGCACTTACAGACTGAGACCCCCCTGGAGCTGTAAGTTCTTATAGCTGACCATAAATCCCAGCAGGCTGGAGATAGGACCTCGGTTGTCATAGCTGTTTGTCCTATCCCTCAATGTTGCCTTGTTCTTTCTCGGGCTGCAAGTGTTCCCAAGATTTATTCATTTTCAATCATATAAGGGTTGTTGTTGTTGTTGTTTTTATCACTAAGTCTTTGGTGTTTCTGGTGCTGCTGCGATGACTTACCAGACACCTAGTGGTCTGAAGGAAGAGAAATTTATTATTGTTTCAATAAGGAAGAGTCTCCCTAGGCTAACATGAAGGTATCCACTGGAATGTTTCTTAGTGGAGGCTCTGGGGAAGGGTCATTTCTCCAGTTCATTAGGGTTGCCTACTTTCAGTTCCCTGTAGGTCGTCGGATGGACAGTCCACTTTGCTAGCCAGCCCACCAGCCAGGTCAACTGCATCCCTCTGTGCTTCCTTTCAATTTCCTTCAATGCTTACCAAAGCAAGTTATATTTTATATCTTGACCTTTCCGCCATCTTCTTTATTGTCCGTATCTCTTTTGCCTTCCTTTTTTTTTTTAAATGTTAAAGTCAGTTTAGTTTTATTTTAAAAGAATCTATTCTTTTAGAATCTCATCGATGTGTACAATGGACTATGAACATATCTACCCTCCTCCCGCTCCCCGAGTCCAGCCCAGCATCTCTTCCTCCTCACTTGACTGTTTTTTCTTTTTCTCCTTTTCTCCTCCCTGTTTGTCCTCTGCCTCCTCCTGACCCCTTCTCCAATTAATACTGTCTTTATGTGCACAGATGTGGGGCCATCTACTGGAGCACTGATAACCTCCCCCAGTGGCCACACACTCAGAGAAGAGTGACTTTTTCTTTCTCTACAATCACTAACTGCCAATCGTTCCTCAGTGAGGGGCGAGGCCTCACAGGCTCCTGTGATCCATTGCACTTATGTGAGTAATCCAGGCTACTTTCCCTGCCTTGAGGCCAGCGGGTTAGGGAATTTGATCGCATCTCCAAAACCACTTTATAACAGGACCCACGTTAGTACTTGATAGGACAGTCAGAGGGGAATTCTGAGGGTAACGGGAAAACATCTTCATAATTCTTTGCATGGCACCCTCCCACTACAGGAAGCGGCCTTCAGTCATCAACTCCTCTGTAGAGTTAAGCTGGTGGATGTGTTTCCAGCCAGCTGAAGGGACTGGGAGATGTTTTCCCTTTCAGCGTTTCAGAAGACTTTATGCAGTGGGGGTGGGGCTTTAGTTCTGAGGGGTCAAGGGTTAGTGGTTTGTAGACAAAGTTTGAGAGAGTAGTTTTGAGGGTGAAAAGTAGCTCCTGATGGCTAAGTAATAAAACATCTTAGAAATTCACATGATCCTCCATGGCAAGAAAAAAGGAAAAATAGTTTCAATATCTTGGAAATAGTTGAAGAGGTTCACATAAACCAGCAATGGGGGACTGGAGAGATGGTTCGGCCACGAAGAGCACAGAATTCTTTTTCAGAAGACTCCAGTTCAGTTCCCAACACCCACATAGGGCAGCTTGCTACCGCCTGTAACCCCAGCTGATAGGGATCCAAGGCCTCTGGAGCCTATTCTCACAAGAAAACACACACAGAAACACAGACACAACACAGACACAACACAAACATATAATTAAAAATAAAATGAATCTTAGAAACAAACCAACATGTAAACAAACAGACAAATCCCCAAATACTGGATATGGAAGAAACATCTCCTCCTAAGTTTTTTATTTTTGTATTTATTTATGAATGTATTTATTTATTTATTTGTTTATTTATTGCAGTAATTTTCAACCACAATAAGCCCATATAGAAAACACATAATCCAGTTATTACACTCATAAGCTATTGGACTAGATTGGGCAGATCTATCACTATTGTAACTGATTACTCATCTCTGAGACCCTTTGCTACTTGTAGTTTCTTCTGGCTACATGGTTCTGTTCCACCTTGGCTTCTTCCTCCTCCTCTTCCTCCTCCTCCTCCTCCTCCTCCTCCTCCTCTTCTGCCCCCTCTCTTCCCTTCTCCTTCTCCTCTCTCCACCTGCCCATACTCTCAAAGATTTTCCATCCCACCGTTTCCCTCCACTGCCCAATCACAGGCGCTAAGCTTTATTGACCAGTTGAAATGAGGAGAACGTTCATATGAAATCACCTGAGTATGTGAACGACTGCTCGTCGGGGGACAGCCCCTCTTGAGGAAGCTGAATTATCATCAGAATTCAAACAGTATCAGGACAACCCACAACATTTATTTATTTATTTAATAAGATATCAGCAATAAAAAAGCATATTGTTTTGTCACTTAAGTTATGAGAATATGTAAGCAGTTTTAGATAGGATATTGGTATCAATTTGTGGATAATACATGCTATTTTAAAATATAAAAATCACAAAGAAAGGTTCTATTGCCTTACTTGGTGACATAACAAAGAACTATACCTATTTATATTTGTATCTATATGTGTTTTGCTACTATATATTCATGGGGCTGGGTCCCCCCAAGGGAAAGTCCACAAATGCCCAAGATCCTTCCAAAAGATCATGTAGCACTTGCACATGACCTAGGCACATCCCCATGTATCCCTCACGTCACCGAACCACACACAATACAATGTCAACACTGTGTGAGTAGTTCTTAGGAATAAAAACAAGAAAACAAGTCTGCTTGTCCATTACAAATACAAATTGGTTTCTGCGATGTATGCAGTGTTTTGCTGATAGAGTCCGTGGTCGTGAAGAGCTGTTTATATATGTGTATGTATAGATATATACAACAGACAAGGCCAAGTGTGGGCAGATAAAATATATGATTTCTTATCACTATATGCATGAATACAAGTCTTTGCACTCTTTAGCAAAATCAATTGTAGTACTGCACAGGGCAAAGGAATGGTTATTATCAACTCTGTTTCCACCCACACTCTATTGTTAAGTGATTTCTTTTATCTTTCAGGAACCCTTAGGCATGTGTTCCCTCATCCAAATATCCACAAGGAGTCCCTTCCCACTGCCAGGCCTTTCCCTCTGCACACTCACTGTGAGGTCATCAGAACCCTTGCGTGGTCTTTCTGCAAAGTCCCTTCGGGTTCAGCTTGTCTCATGTTTGTAGGAAGGACTAGAGGACAGCTATGGCTTTGATAATGTCCTATCATTTCATCGGGTCCGACACATTCAGAATTCCACCCACCCTTGGCATGGAACCCGAGCCCTTTCAAATCACACATTAATCTGCATCAAGTTGACCATTGTCCGGTGTTCAGGCCTTTGACTGGGAGAAGCAGGGCTGAGGGAGAAAGGAAATCATATCCTGTCAATAAGCGCTGAAAATATTTAGTATGGCAGGCTGTGTGTTTTCTTTCATATGAAAAACTGATTAATATTCAGCGGTTGGAGGTTAATGCCCCATTCATTTTATTCACTTTACATCCTGCACACAGCAGTGACTGTTCCAATTTCAGCTCCTAATTCGTACAAGTCTGTTTCTAATCAGGAGATTAGTAGCGTATTGCCTAAGCAGAGACAAACCACACAATTGCTCAGCTTACCATTTCTTCCCTGCTCAGACATGTGTGTGTGTGTGTGTGTGTGTGTGTGTGTGTGTGTGTGTGTGTGCATAGACTCACTCATGGATGGATGCGGATGCTCTGAGACCAGCAAACTTACTTTAATGTGCGTATATCTAGGACATTTTATTTATGGTCTAATCATGGGAGAGACACAGATGGATGGAAGCTATGAGGGGGAAGAAAGGGTGTCTAACTACATTCCCAGGTCCCAAGGTTTTCAGTCTTGCTCAGAAACTATATTCTTTAAGTTTTCTCAATCACAAATATTTGTCCCTTGGATTCTACTTCGACTACATTAGGATGTGCTGGAACTGACATGCGTCCTTTTCTTTTGTCCTTTTGCGGAAAGCTGCGTCACTCTCTAAGTTCATCACAACACAGTTTATCTATAAATTCTCCATTATTATCCATTTTGGAGGCAGTCTCACTATCCAGATCAGGCTGACTCCAGTGCACAGAGATCTGCCTTTCTCTCTCTCCCAAGTGTTGAGATTACTACTCTATACATCGATTTTTATCTTTACAGGACTTATAACTGGACTCTCTCCGTTTTTCTCCAAGTGAAATTCAAGGTAGATAAACTCAAGAGGAATGAAAATGAAGCCTTTTCTGATCATGCAAGGAGAGCTTTTAAACAGGTCAGCGAAGCATAGAAGGAGTTGCCATTTCCTGAAACACCTATTGGAATCTTAGTATATTTATCTAGAAAGGATTCAGAGTACACCTGCAGGTTCACCCACAAAACATTCAACCCAAAATTTGCCCTGTCTACAAGAAATACAGGGACAAATATGTTGCAGAAACTGAGGGGCTGGCCAAACAATGACTGACCCAACTTGAGATTCTTCCCATGGGCAAGCACTAATCTCTGACACTATTAGTGATGCTCTGTTCTGCTTGCAGACAGGAGTCTTGTGTTACTGGTTTACTCTTATTTTGTCACTGCACAGAAGGTATCTACACGTAGGATAGGGGAGAAGCCACGACATGGAATTTGCATTTCAGGTTCACACATCCTGGATGGTTGACTGAAGGAATTCACCACCACAGGGGTTGTCTGTTGGATGGTGACAATAATTGGTATGTGTTTTTGATTGCATTTATTTCTTATATAGCAAATATGTATATTGTGCTTCTAAAAAATAAGACACAGTTTTAGAATGGAGGGGCTGGACAGACTGCTTAGCTCATAGGATGCTTGCATGGAATTATGAACCTGATCCCATGCATGACATAAACCGGGCATGATTGCACATGCCTGTAATCTCAGTACTGAGGAGATGGACACCAACCTCCTCTCTTTAGTGATTTTTGAGGCCAGCTTTGGATACCCGGGACTCTGTCTCAAAATGAAAACAAAAATTTAAAGACATGACAATAAGAAGAAAGAAAGTCTTAGTACGTGACAGCTTGAGCGATTTATTCAGAGACATGGAGTTTAGTTGTGATCTCTTGCCCAAAGGGTGTTTCCCAAGGATGTTAATCTAGCTTACTCCAAGGCTTGAAATCCACTACACCCATCCCCTAGATGAACAAGGACAGCATCCTTTCCTTTCCTCTTTAATTGATTGATGTATTAGTAAAAAAAGCAAAGAATGTTATTTTGAATAAAACTCAAACCAGCCAATCCACTATCAGAAACATTCATCCAAACTGGAATAGATTCTGCTTTAGTTACTACTGAAATGCCCTGCTTTCATGTCTCCAAGCTTCATAATCTTTTCGTAGACTTGAAGATGAAAGAGCCGGGTGTATAAAGGCAACAACAGGGGGTTAGCTCAGGGAGAAAGAGTGCTTCCTGTGCAAGTATGGGGACCTGAGTTCAAATCCATGGCAGCCATTGGAAAGATGTGGCTGTGCCCATAGTTGTAATCCCAGCACTATGAGGGGCTGAGACAGGAGGATGGCTGGAGCTTGCTGGCTGATAACTCAGTTCCAGGTTCAATCAGAGACTCTTTCACAAAAAATAATATGGGGAGGGATATGCTAGGGTATCCATGTCATCCTATGGTATCCAGAAGCACGCACAGGTACATGTACCTGCACGTATAAGGGTGTACACTCTTTGCACATATCCCATCCCCCCACAATGGCATATTCCAGGCCTACAATGTTGTCAGTTTATCAGGTTTGTTTTGAAGATTGCACCATTTGTATCTGTGAGAATATCTGTAAATCTACACACTGCTTAACCAATTAGTCACCACAGCTATTTCTCTGTGCTATATTTTTAATCTGCCCATGTCTACCCACTCCCCAGAGAGTCTCCTAAAGTCAGTCAACTACTGGCTGGGTCCTCTTTAAACTAGGTGAAAGACAGCCACCTTAACTTTGTAGCTAAGTCTCATCTTCTACCCCACCACAAAGGACTGTGTCAGGAAAAAAAAAAAGGAATGGGTGAAATTTCTCTCAAAAATCTGTGCTTCTCACAGGACGCATAATATCCTGTTGATCCTGTTGAAAGCTCTTGGGCATCTGTAGATGTGGGTCCCAATCCCTGGAAGCTGCAGTTAGGGAAATTTTTTAGCTGGGAGCTCCCTAGCTCCCTAATAATGTGCTATTTCATCCATGTCTTTCTTTAAATGACAGTACAAGGAGGTGCATACTTCTAATCCCGACACTCAGGAGGCAAGGTCCGACAGATCTGTGTGAGTTCAAAATGAATGCCCACACATCATCATCATCATCATCATCATCATCATCATCATCATCACAAAAATAAACGACAGTGTAAACCACAAAGGTACCATCCTCATCATTTTCAAATGTTATATTCATTGATATCAATACGTTTCTATGCAACTATTCCCATTCTGGACCACTAGAACTCTTCATCGGGTGGCACCAAAATTCCATCCCCATCAAATACTAATGGCCTTTGGCCCCTTTCATCTTCCTCCAGGCCCCAACCCTGACACCACTTCTTCCTCCACGAGTCTTGTCTCTCTGGGTAACTTGTAAGCTGCATCTGTGCACAGGTTTTGCGACTTGCTTGTTTCATGGAGCATCTTGTCTTTGAGGCTCATCCCTGGAGGGTATATACTCCCTTTTGTGGGAGGAGAGGGTGGCAGCTACAGGCTTCAGAGGCACTGGGAGGTTGTTGGGGGAACCAAGATGCTTGGAGACTCCCATAAGCCTCAGGGTACTGGCAAGGATCCAAGGCATGGTAGTAACTTTAGGCTCAGTCTTAATTGGTGCTGATAAAAGCACCCACTGGCCAGGCTTCCTTGAGTCTCACGGAAGACCTCCAGGGGTCCAGCACTCCCAACAGCTCTTAGGAGGAGGCCGTGGGCTTCCTGGACATCAGGAAAGCCTTGTGATAGAGTTTCTCAGCACAGCAAGACTTACCTTCTAACTCTCTCGTCTTTTATTTCACAGATGCCACCAGGAGGGATTCCTTGGCTTGTGAAAATACTATTTTGTCTTCCTGCCTTTGGGTGACCATTAAAAAAAAAAAAGCCAGGGCTTGAGCAGAGCTCCACACGGGGTGTCTGGCCAAAATGCAAAGTTGCACCGCAGTTTGCAGGCAGACACTGTTTTTCAAGAGAAGGAACAGAGTGCTGTGCCTTTCAGCGCCTCTTCCGGCACTTCTTTAAAAGATGATTTAAATTTGAGGCAATGGGCCCGAATGCTGAACATCTGACACTCAGACAAGACCTAATGAATCATGCTCTTGACCAGCCTTGCCCTGCTCCAGCCACTTCACTTGGCATCAATAGTGGTGTGTGTGTGTGTGTGTGTGTGTGTGTGTGTGTGTGTGTGTGTTTTCCTCCCCCACAAAACCATTTTTTTTCTTCCACAGACCATGTGCTTGCTAACAGTGGCCTGGGCAACTGTTAACTGGCCTGGCCTTTGCATTTGTGGCAGGGAGAAGACATGTGGGGGAGCCTGCAGACTCACGTATTTGCTTCTTAGCTGCTTCTCTATCTGTAGGTCTGAACTCCTCATGGAGGAACACTGATATTTCTGGGAGACTTGCCTTAGAACCACATTCCTAACAGCCCCGTTGCATGATATATAACCTCCACAACCAAATGGTCCTAACTCTGCACTATCCATTGTTGCCATGACGTAAGTGACTCAAAGAGGCAAAACTGTGAATAACCAAGTGTGTGTGGAGGGAAAGGCTGGTGCTGGGGAGAAAAGCCCTGGTTTTAAATGTTGAGTGGAAGCAGTAATTCCTGGTGTAAGAAATCCATAAGGGGATGTGGGTTGGCAGGTTAGTGTATAGGGGACCAGAAAATTGAAGGACTGTTGTGTGACACTGTTCTTGGTGAGACATGAACAAATAATTATACACCCCAGATGGGAACCCTTAGACAGACCAAAGTAACCATACCACCAAAGTCCAACATGGTCAATCAGTGAGTTTGTTATGGTTACTTACAAGAGTATGGGGTAGAAGCAATGGACAGGAGTGTGGATGACTCAAAGATAGCTGCATCAATGAAAGTCTACCTCAGCATGGGTGACAAAGAAAGCTGGAACCCTGGAGCTCTCTCTGTGGCTTGCTGGCATTTCAACAGGTCTGAGTCTCCTCTCTTCAGCAGTCCTTATTGATTAGATAACATTAAAGGAGAAGCTTTGTGAATCTGGTACATTTTAGGGACTTCCTGAGACTTGTGAGTTGATGAATTCCTGAGTCTTATTGAGAACTTCTCTTCTAGATAAAATATTTTAATTCAGAAGATTTGCTACATGACGATACAGGCTGTATTCAGCCTGAGGCTTCTTAACTTCTATGTGGATCCTGAATCAGGTCTCACCCACCTTTGTGAGGGCTCAGTTTCTAATTGCTATGATGATGGCTTCTGTCTGATTATTCTTCTGTAGACACCCAGAACAGTAAGTGCAGATTGTTGGTGAGGCTCTTCCTTAAGTGGTTGCAGCATATGCAAACAATTTAATCTTCCAGTCCAGCAGTCCAATCTTTAATGTAAATGTTTAATATAAACCTGATGTTAACATGCTGTACATGAAGTTCTGGCAGGCGAAGCTGGGATTTACATTGCTCTGCAAATCAGATGTTCTCTGCAGCAGTGGCAGGGACAGCCATTAAGGATGGCAGGGTTTTCTTTTGCAGATACAGGTGCACTCCAAAGTGAAAATGCCTAGTGTATCACAGGGGAGTCAGTTACTCAAGTTGCTCACTGTGGTCTGCATGTTCAACTCAAGGATTCATAGTTGGAATTTAGCTGCTGTCAAGAAAGTGAGGTGAACAGAAAGTGGACAATCCCCAGCTGGCTAAGGGACACACCATTGCTAGTGGATCCAGGAATGGCAACACTCAACTCTCTGCTCAATTCTCTGTATCTGGAAAGCATAGGTCTTTGCACAAAACTGGCCCCAGGGCTTGTTTTTGTCTAACCCCAAGCTAAGAATGGCTTTTACTTTATATACATAAGTGTGTGTCTATGTATGTATGTTTATATGTATGTATGTATTGCATGTTAATGCCAAAGCACATGTTTGGAGGTCAGAGGGCAACATGGAGGACTCTTCTCTCTTTTACCATATAGGACCTATAGATTAAACTCAATCCTTGGGCTTGGCAGCAAGCACTCTTACCTGTTGAGCCATCCTGCCAGCCTTTCTGAATGTTTTTTGTGTTTGTTTGTTTGTTTTTGTTTTTGTTTTCGAAACACCATGTACTCATCCCAGGCTTGTGTTTAACTCTTTGTGCTCCTTCTGTCTCAGTCTCTCGAATGTTAGGATTACATACTTGTCTCCCTATGTCAGGCTATGTTTTTTTACATTTTTAAGGACTGAGGGAGATATCTTTACAGCATGTAGAATGGCTGTGATGGTTCCAATTTCATTCTTTATAGATTTTCATTAGAACATGGATGGCTACAGCCACTCATTTATGGTCTACTGTAGGCTAAGCTGTGATATTTCATTGCCAGAATTTGTTTGGATTGTGACTAGAGGGTCTATATAAACTAAATACATATTTCCTCTCTTCTTCTTCTTCTTCTTCTTCTTCTTCTTCTTCTTCTTCTTCTTCTTCTTCTTCTTCTTCTTCTTCTTCTTCTTCTTCTTCTTCTTCTTCTTCTCCTTCTCCTTCTCCTTCTCCTTCTCCTTCTCCTTCTCCTTCTCCTTCTCCTTCTCCTTCTCCTTCTCCTTCTCCTCCTCCTCCTCCTCCTCTTCCTCCTCCTCCTCCTTCTTTTTTTTTCCGAGACTGTGGGTTAACCATGCTCTAGGGCAGAGTCCTATAACCCCTTTAGGGGCTGGCCAAACCACCCGTATATATGGGTCACCTAAAGACCACTGGGAAAGACCTATCTACATTACAATTCTTATCAGTAGCAAAATGACAGCTGTGACATAGCAATGAAAATAATTTAATAGTTGGGGGTCACCACAACATGGAGAACTGTATTGAAAGGTCACAGCATTAGGAAGGTTGAGAACCACTGGTCTAGAGGGAAGAGCCTGTACCCAAGAGTGTTACAAATAGAAACGATGGATTAAAGAAGAGAGGAAAGGGAGAAGGGGAGGAAGGGAAAGAATGAGAGACCATGAAATTGGGTAGGAAGGATAGATGGTGGGTTGGATCTGGGAGGAGTTTGGAGAAAGAATGAATGTGATTAAATACATTACATCACATTCTCAAAGCATCAATAAGCTTTTTAAAATTGTTGAGTAATTGTAGTATTGTTACCAACTGTAGTCTGCTTTAGGCCTTAAGACTTTTTTTTTCTTTTTAAAATTGTGCTTATTTAGTTTGTGCCACATTTCCAGATGTGTGATACCTTATAAGTTAGATAAGGGGAGAGATTATAGTTCAAGTGCAGAGTGCCAAATCAGTATACACAAATCCTTGCATTTGCTCTCCAGCACCATATAAACCCAGCTGGGGTCCACCTGTCACCCCAACACTGGGGTGGAGGCAGGAGAAGCCCAAGAAACCCTGTCATAAAACACACACATACCACACACACACACATTTATACTCGTACACACCCATGCTTGCGTGCATGCATGGGTGTGATTCCACCTGCGCATGCACACAGTTATGCGTGTCATAAAAGGAGGGAGCCACGTTAGGAAGGAGAGAGAGGAGTGCAGGCGTGAGAGGGATAAGAAAGGGTCTCAGGAATGAATATGGTCACAATATGTATGTATGAACCTGTCAAAATTAGGTTTAAAAATACTAAGAGAGAATAAAATAGATATTTAAGAAACCAGTGTTTGCAACGGGGTCCTAACAGATTGCTCGACGAAGCAGCCTGCAGATGGAGCCCAGAGTTTTCCTGGGTTTGGGTTTTAACTTCCACCCACCTGCAGTAAGACTCAGGTTGATTTGACAAACTACCAGCCAGGATAATTACTAGATTTAAATTTTTTCCCCCTGAGAGATTCTGTTTGCTTTACAGATACCACCTGACTTGGCCTTCCTTCAAAGCAACCCTGTTTCCTCTTATCTTTACGTCTCTCACCTTCCGACCCTCATAGCTGCTCTCCCCCACCATTTATTCCTATAGTAAGTGGACTTTGTACAGAGCCGCGTCTATGCCTTGCCGCCGTGTGAATGCTAGCTATCACAGTTCCTGATAACAGATACTGCCCCCCTCCCTCCCCTTGGGAAAGAAAGTCCTCCTGAAAGTGAAACTGCACCCAAGCACACTGAATTTCTAGACGAAATATATCGAGGAGTCTGGGATTGGCCAGGTGACAGCAACCTTTTTGTTCCCAGCCAAATATTTACAATGGGGCCAGATTGACATTAATTGTGACCGAGCACTCCTGACCTTGATGTGACCTTCTTAGAGGGTGAGGAGAAACGATTTAATCTCTGTGCTTTTATGGTGGTATCTTAATTTTTCCCCCCTCCAAGCTTAGAATTAATTTCCGTGGTTTACAGGCTGCGTGGGAATGTCGCAAGGTCCCCTCGACCCCTCTGGATGAAATAATTAGCTGCACATGCTCTACAAGACTCTTATACACACAGGCCCCCTCATTAGTTTCAAATCTCAGCTTAATTTCCAGCAGAAATATTTCAGCGTTTCCTGAGACTTAGTAACCGAGCCTGACCAACCCTAGGGGGTCTCCTACCAGACTGTTCCTTTTTTGGTCCTCTGCCCACCCCTCAGCATCCTTTCCTGAGTCACATCTCCTCAAGGAGATTGTTGTTGCTTCTGCATTAGTGAACCATCCAGATCAGAAATTGTTCCCTGAAAACCTAATGCTTTGCTTCCTGTTTCTCTCTTACAAGTTGCTTGTGCATTTTGATTCAACCCCATTAGCTTTCTGGATTAGTTTCCCTTGAGTCTCCTTATGGCACACGGAAGCCACCATAGGGTGGAACGCCATTTCATCTCAGTGGGGAAAGCTCATGACTTATTAAATTGTTCTCTTCACAGACCAGATGAAGAAGGAAGACACAAGTGTGGATGCTTTTTGGTCCTTCTAAGAAAGGGGAAGAAAATACTCACAGGAGGAAATATGGAGACAAAGTGTGGAGTAGAGACTGAAGGAAAGGCCATCCACAGACTGCTCCACCTGGAGATCCATCCCATATACAGTTCACCAAACCCAGACACTATTGTGGATGCCAACATGTGCTTGCTGACAGGAGCCTGATATAGCTGTCTCCAGAGAGGCTCTGCCTGAGCCTGACAAATACAGAGGTGGATGCTTGCAGCCAAGCATTGGACTGAGCACAGGGTCCCCAATGGAGGAGTTAAGAAAAAGGACTGAAGGAGCTGAAGGGATTTGTAACCCCATAGGAAGAAGAACAATATCAACCAACCAGACCAGAGCTCCCAGGGACTAAACCACCAACCAAAGAGTACATATGGAGGGACCCATGTCTCCAGCCGCATATGTAGCAAAAGATGGCCTTGTTGGGCATCAATGGGAGGAGAGGTCCTTGGTCCTGTGAAGGCTCAATGCCCCAGTGTAGGGAAATGCCAGGGTGGGGAGGTAGGACTGCGTGGGTGGGTGGGTGAACAGTGGAAAAGGGGATAGCATTTGAAATGTCAATAAATAAAATATCTAAGAAAAAAGAAGAAGGAAAAAAACTGTTCTCTATTGCTTTCATATTATAGGTAAAGAAATGAACTAATGAACAAAATAAGGGCAGGATAGCCTGGAATTGTAGAGAGGGATGGATCACAGGGTCAATAAAGGATGATGTATGCTGTTGCTGTGTTGAATGATGGGCCTTCGAAGTGACCAATGGAAAGCTTTCCTCCAGACCTGGTTCAGAGCCATGCTGGTGTAAGATGCCAGGTTCAAAGTCAGTGGAGTCCTGATCTGAAACACTCAGAGCCCAGTATGGCGAAATGAGAGTTCTGAATTCTATCGAACTTGATTGCATCTCTCTCTCTCTCTCTCTCTCTCTCTCTCTCTCTCTCTCTCTCTCTCTCTCTCTCTCTCCCCCCCCGCCCCCTCGATCATAACTTAGTTGACTCCATGCAATAAGCCAGTGTATCACCGGAGGTGGTAATGTTGTACTCCCATTGCCCTGGAATCTTGTGTTCTTTCTATTCCCCAGCTCTTGTTGTTATCTCCAACAGAAGAAGCAAGTATATCCTGCTTTGGGAGTAAAATTTGATCAATGCCACAGCTTTAAAGAGAGAGAGAGAGAGAAACCGAGAAAATGGAGGTATTCAGACTTTTAGCCCTCTTGCTGGGTTGTTTTTATTGGATGGAGTAGCACACTGATTATTCCTCTCTGCCTGGAACAGAACATGATCCCACATTTCTCTACAATTAAATTAAAGCTAAAGAATGGCGAAGACATTATTGTTCATATGATATGTCTGGAAGATACTGAGTCTGGTCTACTGGAATGGAGTACCAAAGCCTTTGACTTGTTGCTTTCTGAAATGCCAAGTTTTCTGGGCCAATCCCATTAAAGGGTTTTATGTAGCTTCTGTCTTTTTGATTTCTTTTGTTGGCTGCCACTGTTGGAGATGACTCAAGGAACGTCCACACCAAGCTTGAACTTAATTTAGGCACTGGAAATACTAAATTGGGGATATCTGTCTGTTCAGTATTTCTCTTATCTGTTTATCCTGCAAGCATTGATCATATCTATGATTTCATTATAGGCGCTTGGTAAGTTTCTTCACTAATCTGGTTCATGGTAAAATTTGTTCTGGATTATGGTTATCTTGTTTTTTCAGCCTTCTTGATGTGGAGAAGGGTATTTTTCACCAGGATGGAAAAATATGTGAACATTTTTTTTTTTTTTTTTTTTTTTGAGATGGGTTCTTGTGTAGCCCAGCCTGGTTTTGAATTTGCAATGTAGCCCAAACTGACCGTGAACTCTGATCCTTCTGGCTCTCCCTCCCATATGCCTTGTACATGCTTAGTGTGTTCTGGTTTCCAGAGGATACTGTCCTTCCTTAAGGGAGGTTATGCCCTGGGAGACAGCATGCCACACAGAGTCTCCCTGAGCCCGATGAGCCCTGGCTTCAGGATCAGTTGTGATACATACCCTGGAGTATGATTTACTTTGGGCGCCATTTTTCCTGACTGTTCTTTAAGGGTCTGATGGTAAATATTTTGGGCCCCAGATGAGTTTCCCTGTTCTTTCTCTGTAACATGTCACCAGCCATAGAGATATGAAAGTAAATAGACAGATATATAAGTAAATAGACTTACCTCGGTACCAGCAAAATTTGATTTACAAAACCAGATGATCAGGTCATAGTTGGCTAAGACCATAGCTAGTCATTATATATTATTCCTAAGTAATGATTTTTTTGGTGTTTAGTTGCAGGCTAAGGTAACAGTATCTTTCTCTTTTACATGGGACAAAGGCCCAAATGTCTCCCAGTCTCATGCACCCTTAAATCTCCATTCTGCTTTTAGACTTAATGGTTTTCTTTCCCTGACAAGGATATAGGGGATATGATTAGTACATTCACAGCCTGAGCTCTGGCTGCTGTCTTACAGTGAGCCCCTCTGCCCCTCATCTCTTAGAACTCTATTTGCTTACCCATGGATTCCTTCCTTTCCCATGTCCTATGGTGAACTCCCATTTGAATTGGAGTCTGTGAAGGCCAGGTTTTTTTTTTTTTTTTTTTTTTTTTTTTTTTTGTCAATTTGGCACAGGCTAGAGTCACTTGGGAAGAGAGAACTTCAAGTGAGGAATTGCCTCCATCAGAATAGCTTGCAGACATATCTTAAGGGAATATTTCTTTGATTGA
>LR753737.1:99275-149052 GCA_902729485.2 Mus minutoides | reverse complement strand
AGGAGGAGGAGGAGGAGGAGGAGGTAGATATCCTGACGGTGGAGATCAAACTTGCTCCCAAGGAACTCCATGCCCCTCATCAGCAGGAAGTAGTTTAATGATAACATCACCCAGTCTCTAACCCCTGACTGTATTCAGGAATCACGTTCCTTTTTTCTCTTTCTATCCCCCCCCCCTTTTTTTTGGTCTTATCTGGTGTTATGGGTTTGAAAGGGTGAAAAGCAAAGGGGTGGAGAATAGTGGAAGAAAGAAGAACCCACAAAGTAGCAAAACACCAGCTCTACCAGACCCTCACCTAAGATTTTAGACATATTTTCTTCCTGCCCCTAAAGGTATGCTAGAGTATAGAGGAGGTGGAAGGTTGACTGTGGCACACAACTTTCCATGAGCTGTCATTGAACCATCTGAGCACTGATATACTTATAAACCTGTATACCTTATAAACTTGTTACCTGGTGTAGAGATAACAGGTATTTGACAATGTGTGGGGTTTATGTAGAGCTGGGGATAGAGCCCATGAACTTGTTCATACTAAGTAAGTTCTCTACCAACTAAGCTGTCCTCCACCTACCTTGGTTCTTATTTAGTAGTCTTTATAATCATAGGCAAAAGACTGAAACAGCCCTATTATATGCTGTGAGGTGACTTCTTGACTTTCAGTGTTCCCCTGGGTGCTGAAGGTCATCCAAATGAGAGTTGTTCTGTTATTGAATGTGTAGTTTATTTGGCCTTCAAGATCAGGAATTTTAAGGAACCAATTTCCTTTTGTTCCTCACAGATACTCAGATCCACTGATATTCAAGTCCCTTATATCGAATCATAGTATTTGCATATCATCTGCCCAGAGTCTCAGAGCTATTTTTTGTTAGAATATTTACATCTATGATGGTTAATTCTAACAGTCAACTCAATACTACATAGAATCACCTGGCAAGAGTGTCTCATTGAGGGACTGTCCATATCAGATGGGCTCTTGATTATGCCTTTGTATGGTTATCTTGGTTCCATTCACTGATGTTAGGAACACCCACCCTAAATGTGGGCAGCACCTCTGGTAGTGGCCCAGATTTAAAACAAACAAACAAACAACATGAAGGAAGGATTTTTTTTGTGCTGTCTTAGCTTTCACTCTTGCTGGTGAGTTCACCTAATCTGTTGCTGCTGCTGCTGCTGCTCCTGCTTCTGTTTTATGATTCCTTTGCGATTACCAGGCTTTTCAGGCTTTGGATGTGAACTGAAGACCAGCAGGTCTCCATATATTCTCCAAGCCTTCAGTGACAATTGGGACAGCTGAGGCCCCAGCCTCCTGGACTGAGTAACTATCAGCTTCTTGGTTTCTCCAGGGTGAGGCAGCCATTGTTGGGCTACTGCGACTACCATGTCAGCTGATCTAATAAATCCCCATTAGTGTATTTTATTTTATCTGCTCTGTTGCCATAGAGAACCCTAATACAATGTGGATGCTATCTAACATATTAGGATGCTGTATTGTTTGGGGGAATAATAACATGGAGTCTCTATCTATACTCAACTAATATATTTATAAAACTACTTTCAATCCATAGTCAGGAGAACACAGCCTCTTAGATGGAGAGGTCAGATGATACACCAGTCCCATCTGTGACAAAAACTTGCTACCAAAGGAACCCACATTTGTTTGCTTCCTGTCGGTAAGATAAACACAATGACCAAACACAACTTAGGAAGGAAAGGGTTTGTTTCATCTTACAACTCCCAGGCCCCAGTCCCTTACTGAGAGAAGTCAGGACAAGATCTCGAGGCAGGAACCTGGAGGCAGGGATTGAAGCAGAGGCCATGGAGGGCTGCTGCTTACGGGCTTGCTCCTCGTAGTTCATTCAGTTTCCATTTTTGTAGAACTCATGATCACCTTCTTAAGGGTGGCATCACCTTCCATGAACTGGGCCCCTCACAGCAATCACTAATCAAAAGAACACGATACAGGCTGGGCAGTGGTGGCGCATGTCTTTAATCCCAGCACTTGGGAGGCAGAGGCAGGCGGATCTCTGAGTTCGAGGCCAGCCTGGTCTACAGAGTGAGTTACAGGACAGCCAGGGCTACATAGAGAAACCCTGTCTCAAAAAAACAAAAACAAAAACAAAAACAAACAAGCAAAAAACCACCATGCAGACTTGTCTACAGGCAGACAGAATAGAGGCATTTTCTCAAGTGAGACTCCTTCTTCTGAGATGATGACTCTAATTCATGTCAAGTTGACAAGGAAACCAACCAACCTAGAAGGCAACATCAAATTCATGTCTCACAGCACCTCTACTTGCGTTTCTTACTGCTGGAATTTCCAACCCCAAAAAGCCCATATAAGAAACAAGCAAGCCGGGTGTGGTGGCGCACGCCTTTAATCCCAGCACTCGGGAGGCAGAGGCAGGCGGATCTCTGAGTTCGAGGCCAGCCTGGTCTACAAAGTGAGTTCCAGGACAGTCAGGGCTATACAGAGAAATCCTGTCTTGAAAAAAAACCACAAAAAGAAAAAAAAAAAAAGAAACAAGCAAAATGATATAAATAATGATTATAATTATAAGCTATATGCCTAGGTGGGGTAGATCTTACACTATACTAACTTATTCCCTAGCTATAAAACCCTTTGCTACTTGAAGTTTGTCCTGGCTTCGTGGTTCTGCTCCATCATGGCTTCCTCCTCCTCCTCCTCCTCCTCTTCCTCCTCCTCTTTCTCTTCCTCTTTCTCCTCCTCCTCCTTTCTCCTCCTCCTTTTCTTCCTCTTTCTCCCTCCTCTCTCCCTCTCCTCTCATCCTCTTCTGCCTCTCTACCTGTCCCCACTCTCCAACCTCCAGCCCCACCCTTCCCCTCTACTGCCCAATCACAGATCCTAGCCTTTACTGACCATTTAAAATGGGGAGAAGGTTCGCATGAGATCAACTGCCAGTCAGGGCAACCCCTCTTGATAAGGCAGTATTAACCTCAGAATACAAGCAGCATCAGGCCAAGTCACTACAGTTTCTCCTCATAGAACTCAGTGCTGCTTGGGTGGCTATAGCAGTAGTATAGATACATCAAAGGATGCCATACAGGTGGGCAGATACTACGCTAGTTAGCTTTGAGAATTCTAGGCTGTACAAAGTTTAATAGACCTCTAGGGGTGAAAAAAAAAAGGCAAAGCAAAACCATGAGCAGATGACAGAAAGGAAACTGGCAGCCACACGAGTCTACCCTTTCCTCTCTTACTTCAGGCAACCTAACAAATGCATTAACGTTGTCTTCCAGCTAATAGCACACAGGGAGATAAGCTTGCTAATGAGCTTTTTCATTTGGAACAGGAGACTGTGGATGCTTGCAGGGCACACAAGCCCTGTTAACCGCAGCCTCTGCTCAGCTAGTCCTGAGAAAATAAAGTCGTGGTTCTTATACTAAAGTCATCAGATAAATTCTCTTGGCTATGAAGACTTACTCCGACCTCCGGGATAGCTAAAAGTAAACAATTAAATTACCGCAATCTCCTCACATCTTGCGGTAAACCGTCCTCGTGTACAATTTTCACTCTCTTGCTCCACAGCTGAGTCTGGCTGAGTTAATGAGAAACGAGCCATGCTGTGTATTATTTATTTCTCAGATTATCCCCCAAACGCCCTAAAGCTTGATCAATAAAAATGAAACCTTCAAGGGGCTAACATTTCAAAAAAGCAATACCCCCCAAAAAACACTTGGACAATACATTTCTCTTGGCTGATTTAAAGTCCAAAGAAATGAATCCACCTCCTCCCTGCTCACTGACTCATCCACTGAAGCCGTTCTCCAAGGGGCATAGCAGACTCCAGTTTTGAGAATCTGCTAGTTCAAATAAGGACTCAGTTGATACCACAATGCTCTAAAGTACAGAATCGCATTGGCAGCCACCAGTTTTGAAGTTTTACTGGTATTGGTCTAAAGCATAAACACATGGTTTATGGCCCAGACCCTGATTTGTAAGTGAAGTTACATTAGCATACAACCCTGGAGAATCAGAGCTCCCTACAGGTAAGTATGACCTGAAAGGCTTCTAGAGCCTTTCGAATTTCAAGCAATATATACATATAATCTTCAGTTTTGTATCCACTGAGAGACCCACAAGGTTTCAATATATAGTTCTAAACCCATGCTCACATAGAGGATACATATTAAACGCCGTATCCCTTGGGCTGGAAAGATGGCCCAGTGGTTAAAGCACTTGATGCTCTTTCAGGGAACTGGAATTCTTTCTCATCCCCTCACATGGTGGCTCACGGTCATCAGGAACTCCAGTGCCAAGGAATCTGATTCCTTCTGACCTTTATGGGCACCAGACTTGAATGTGGTATATATATATATATATATATATATATATATATATATATATATATATACACACATTTGCAGGCAAGATGCTTATGCAATAACTAAACTAAATCTCAAAATAATAATAATAATAATAAACTTCATGGTTCTCAAACCAAAGTAGACTATTTGACAAAGAGTTGTGATGAGAAGAAGGGCTAACAAGACTGGAAAGGAGACTAGAGAGGGTGGGGGATTATAGCAATCAGAGTGTACTTTAAACATGTGTAAAATCATCAAAGGACAAATTGAGTAAAAGTTTGTGATGGTTTGTATATGCTCAGCCCAGGGAGTGGCACTGTGAGAAGGTGTGCCCTGTGGGAGTAGGTGTGTCACTGTGGGTATGAGCCTTGAGACCCTCATCCTAGCTGCTTGGAAGCCATTCTTCTGCTAGCAGCCTTCAGATGAAGGTGTAGAACTCTCAGCTCCTCCTGTACCATGCCTGCCTGGATGCTGCCAAGCTCCTGCTTTGATGATAATGGACTGAACCTCTGAACCTGTAAGCCAGCCCCAATTAAATATCCTTTTAAGAGTTTCCTTGGTCATGGTGCCTGTTTACAGCAGTAAAACCCTAACTAAGACAAAGTTTGAAAATGAAATATATGTTATGATTGTTATAATAAAATACACCACTGTAGGTGTCATCAATAAGAAATATCCACTGTAATCTGCTTCTTAACTGAAAACGCTTGCCAGACTCTAATCTAGATGACTTCCTAGACTTTTTATATTTCGCCCTCTGTGCTGGGACTATGGTTCAGTGTGAAGAGCGCTTACTGCTTCCACAGGCAATCCAGGTTCGGGTTCCGTTCCCAGAGCCCACACCACGTGGCTCACGTGGCCCTGTAATTCCTGTTGCAGGAGATCTAGCGCCCTCTTCTGGGCTTTGTGGGTGCCCATGTGAATAAGCATGGTGCGTGTAAACTCAGGGCAAGATCCTTGCGATTGCTAGACAATCAGGGCTACATCACTATACGAAAAGACCTTTAGCTCCACCCACAAAATCCTTCTTAAAGTATTTCCCATGGATTTCAGTGGTTAGGATGTAGCTATTTGTATAGAGAGCACTTTGCAACCTGCTATACTCAGGTCTCCAATTGGGCACTTAGTGGCATTTTATTAATGGTTGGTTCAATTTTTTTTTGGTAGGTGTCACAATATATTTGTATCTGGAGATGACTTCATGTAGAAAGAAAGTAAATAACTTCACTGTAATCTATCATAATCCAACATTAATGAACGGGCCCCTCAGGCCCCTGCCTATCGGACAGACATAATTAACCCTGAAGACTCCACAAAGGAGGAGAACTGAGTTCTAAAGAAAAAAAGATGATTAGAAAATCGGTAAGTGACCTCATCATGGTCCAAGAAGTAGGAACGGCAGTTCAGTGCGGCATCAAAGAACACAGGGCGTGCACAGAGCCTCCTTAGGGAGCAGGAGGAACTGGGGGTTAGAATGTAGGTGTGGAGCCAGGGAAATCAGAAAATGAGGCAATCAGACTCAAGGAGTCCCACTAAAAGAGGCTTTCAACACCTCCTCAGAAGACTCAGCAGATAATGAGCGACCACTGAAAGGTTAAAGTCGGAGGGTTGACAAGACCAGAGCCACAGGGCTAGTCTGGTGACAACAAGGGGGCTGTTCTTCAAAAAGTCAGCACAACTGACTTAACTCGCAGCTCTGTGTAGGTCTGCATAGGTGTCTGCCCAGTGTGTCCCACATGCATCGTCTTTGAACTGCTGGAAAGAAGAGAGACCCAGAAAAAGATGTTCTGTTCTAAGCAGATGCCACTCTGGTCTGAGGTAGAGGTGCAGTTCTTCAGAGGTAACCAGAATGCCAGTGGCTACTCCAGTGCTTTTTTTATAGTAGAGGAGGGGGGTGGGGTACAAGGATTAAGAGGTAAGAGAGCTCCTATACAGCATCCCCGGAAGTCACCTTGACTCCTTCAAGACAAATCTGGTCTGTTCTCTGCTCAGCATTACCAAACTTAGAAAGTCTGTGCCAGTGGTAATGATCTGCGTTTGTAATGGATATCTCCAGACAACTTGGAGGGTTAGCAGGACTCAGAAACATTAGCCTGCCCAATCCTTTAGTTGTCTGAGATCAGAGAACCATTGGTTATTGTAGACAGGCAGCCGTGGACTCCCCTCCAACCCCCAACTTGTCAGGACATAGAAACGACAGTGAAGAAGACAGTAATGGTTACAATGGCAGTTCTGTCAGTAACTGTGCATTCAGCACTCCCTCTACCTAAACTGCCTTTAATCTTTACTTTAGCATTGGTATTAGGTTCCCCGGGGGTTTCCCCTCTGTGACAAATAAAACAAAAATATCTTACACAAGCCGGGCATGGTGGCGCATGCCTTTAATCCCAGCACTCAGGAGGCAGAGGCAGGCATATTTCTAAGTTCGAGGCCAGCCTGGTCTACAAAGTGAGTTCCAGGACAGCCAGGGCTACACAGAGAAACCCTGTCTCGAAAAACGAATTAAACACACACACACACACACACACACACACACACACACACACACACATTTAAACAAATATCTCCAAGGAGGAAGGGTTTGCTTAGGTTCCCAGAAAGTTCAGCCCCTCCCTGGAGGGAAAGCATGGTGGAGAGATTCCTTCACAGTGCCAGGCCAAGAGGCACCTTCTCCTTTGCCCTCCTTTTTATTGCTAGGGCCCCAGCACGTGATGGTGCCACTCACCTCCAGAATGGATATTTCCTGTCAGTTAATTCCCTCTGGAAATGCTCAACATAAAACGTATAAGCTAGAGATGCAGCTCACTGGAGAGCGTCTTTCATATATGAGGCTCTGGATGTTACCCTCAGCATCATGAAATTAATAATAAAATATGAGATACTTAAAAAACAAAACCTCATGGTACATCATGACGCAGATGGTGGCTACACGTTTACATGTGTAGGCATTTATAATGTTAGCCTCACCTAATATTGCTTGGTAGCATTTTCTGCTCTACTCTTTCATACTTTATTGCATTGAATATGCCTGTGGCCTTTGCCAGCATGTTGGTCATCATGCACTAAATTGATCTAGTTGAAGAATTACAGACAGTGATGGCTGTCTCTATTGTTTTGTTAAAGGAACCGAGGGAATACGTGACAGGCCCAAAGCAAGACAAATTCTAGCACAGCTGCAAAATTCACCCTATTCACCTTGTATTAAGCTGGACGCCATGTCCCAGGGCATCTGGTGGTAGGAAAGATGCCTTAGCACAGCTAAAAAAGATATCAGCAACTGTAGCAGTGCTGCCTTTAAAACCTTTCCCCTACGTATTTCAAAGTAGTGACTTCAGTATGAAATAAAAAGTTACATGCTATTATTATAGCGTTTCTTTTTTAAGTATTTATTTATTTTTTCCAATTGTGCATCTGTTAGTGGGAACTCGAATACAGGAGAAACGAGGTTAGAAGACAGCACTGGATCTCATTAACGTGGAGTTATGGGTGGCTGTGAGATGCCCCATGTCGGGGCTGGGAACCGAACTCAGATCTTCTGTGAGAGCAGTATGTTCTGTTAACTGCTGCAACCCCATTGTAGCTAACATTAAATGGCTTCCCCTGTGCCGAATAAAATGTCACATGTTACCAAATTTAAGAGATGGACACACCAGTGCCTGAGAGGCAGAACGACACAATGACATCTCTGTGGAGTCAAGCACAGGTGTTACAAACATGCTCAGTTTGCATTTCTAAGTTGGAAAACAAATTCCAACCCACTTACTCCTCTCTCTGTGGAGATCGGGGACAGTCCCTAACAGCCATGCCTCCTGGTGGTTACATTAAGGGTTAAAATGTTGAAATGCTTTGTAAACTGTAGAAATGTCGATCCTTTCCCCAACTTGTTTATCCTTTCTGAATGCTCACATTGCAGAGAGGCTGGAAAAATGGGACTCCCTCAGCTCTGGCCTTTTATTGAGGAAAACACATATGGAAGTCATGATGATGTTCTTTGTGTCCTAACACAATAGGATGTTGTGCCAAAACAAACAAACAGACAGACAGACAGACAGACAGACAACCCCAAACCAAAAGAAGGTTTAAAACATCTTATTTCTTCCCAGCAAAGCCAATGTGCCTATTTGGTCACCCAGCTGACAATCCCCTCCAAGGAGTGCTCCTATTAAGGGCACTTGGGCTGTCAGGGCCAAACACTAGAAGCTCATTCCTCCAACCTCCCATGCAACAAAAGCAGGGATGCTTGCTTGGGAGGGAGGTGTCCTTGGTTGTGAAGTTTGGTCCTTTGTCTAGGCAATTAGATTTCCTGGAAAATCCTTTGCTTCTGGAGACCTAAGGACCAGAGAGCAGGTTTGTGTAACAGGAGACAAGAGAAGCAAGAGTCCAAGTTCCAATGTGTGTGTGTGTGTGTGTGTGTGTGTGTGTGTGTGTGTGTGTCTGTGTCTGTGTCTGTGTCTGTGAATTACATTGGTAGTACCAGAAGATGTAGATTGTTCTCTGTGTATGCTCCTGCCTTGGCCTCATCTCCAGCCTTTGCTCATGCAGCCCATTCCCTGTGACTGAGGCTATATTCTTAATAAAGGCAAATCTTACAACCTGGAGCCCTTCTCCATTCCCTCTCTCTTCCCCCCTTTTCATCCCATAGAAATGTAACTTCCAAGACTGAAATGCACAAAATTCCATTTGACGCACAGCTGTTAGGGGAGGGAAGATAAATTTTAACACTATTCCACATCTATTCCTCTTGTTATGAGGGACGTTCTTAAGTACTGTGCCAAGAAGGGGTGTGATATTAAGAGGCTGGATTCCAAGGTTGCAGGACCAGGTCTTAGCCCTGACTCTAATACATAGCTGCAGTGTGATTCTGGGCTCATCTGTAGTGTCTCAAAACCACATCTTAAAGAACCCGATGCCATTTATTTTGGATAAGTATCAGGATTCTAGTATCTTCCTCCTGGAAGAGTTAATAGAATGGTATAACTGGACATTACCAATACTATTCCAGGCAGTATCTCATTCTTGTGATTGTTGTGAGGTTGGGGAAAAGGCTTCATGTAAGGCTCCCAGGGTTGGCTATGTCAGGATGGTGGTGTGAGTAATGTAACCTCTACCTTTCAGTAGGCAAAGGGAACCCCCCATTCTTCCTAGTCCTTGATGTCTGCCTGTGGGCTTCATGGTATACTTTGGACACAGTGGCAGGATGGTTTTGTGGATAAAAATGGTTCTAGCATAGCCCCTGGGACTTCTGACCTCCACGCATGCCCTGACACTCACATCAACCACACACACACACACACACACACACACCACTGAAGTTAGTTAACTAAGACTACAGAAAACTGAGGGGCTCAGGACAAGTCACATCTCCCAAGTTAGTCCCAAGTCCTGAAGTGGATGATATCCCCAAGGCATCTCATAGCTGGTGGGGAGAGATTAGGACATGAAAGACAGGACACACTGTACCCAGGTGGAGACTCATCCCCACATCTTCCTCTGTTCATTTCATTCATTCATTCATTCATTCATTCATCCATTCATACATCATCATCACTCGGGAAGCAAGTTCCCTCTACTTTCCTCTGTTAAGCCTCCTAAATTCAAGGAGACTTTTAAAACTCATTTTTAAAAGTTGGTTTACAGAGCCATGGGTTTTATCATGACATTTTCATGCATGTGTGCCATTTTACCTCACTCACAGTTCCCCTCCTTCCCCTCACTCCAGGTCGTTGGTCCCTTTGCTTGAGAGAAGACGTACACTATTTGAATATCTGAATAGGGCTTATTTCACTTAACATCATTATCTCCAGGTCCATACGGCTTCCTGCAAGTGACATGCTTTCATAGTTCTCTCTGGATGAATCAAACTCCATTGTGTATACACAATTTTCTCTATTTATTTTCCTCTGTTGATGGGCATCTCGGCTGGGTCCATACCTTGCCTACGAATGCCTATCACCACAATAGACATAGATGTGCAAATATCTCTATGGGGTGCTGAGTGAGGAATCAGGTATATTCCCAAGAGTAGCATCATATGGCAGTTTAGATCTTTAGGAACCTCTGTATTGATCTCCATTGTGGCTGTACCAATGTAGACTCTAACCAGCTATGTGCAAGTATTCCTTTCCATGGGAAAACTTTTGTCTTCAGGATCTCCCTTTGAAATACCAACTTAGCCATGTTTAAAAGTCTTCAGTCCCGTGTTTCAAAACACTACCAGGCTACTCTCACCAGCTAGCCTTCAGGGCAGAGTAGGAGAGGAGTTGGCATGGCAACTCCTCTATATGCAAGATGCCAGGGATTCTGGTCTCATGGGAAATAGTAGGCCCAAGGCTAAATCCTCACACTCTAGTCTTAGAGCTAACATTGTTTTGTACCCTGGAGTTGGCAGAACACCGGGAGCCATTCTCTTGGATCAGTAATCTTGGCCATAGCCATGCCCCTCCGCTAGGATTATTTTTTAAGACCTAACTATTTGTCTTATTCAATTTAACTTATTTTGAGACAGAGTTTCATGTAAACCAGGCTATCTTCAAAGTCACTAAATACCCAAGAATGACCTTGAGCTATTGGTTCTTTGATTACAGGGATGCATTACAGGCCTCAGATATGCTGTAGTGGAGATCAAATCCAGTGCCTTGTGCAGGCTACCCAAGCACTCAACCAACTGGGCTATATTCCCAACCCCCACAAATACATTTGTTGTTAATGAAAATACATTTCCCTACAAAAGAAAGCCAATGTCATATGCCACCAAAAGAAGACAAAATGAGAAACGAAACAGTACCATAAAGAGCTATTACTATAAATTACTATAAAGTTATTGTTCCCAACCAGTATGAGTTCTAGTCATCAAAAACTAGATGGCATTCTCAACTGGGGAAGTCAAGTGGAGTTCAATGGAGAAACCATTAAAAAAGCTGTGAACAAGGCTAAGGCACCCTCCCAAGGGAATGACAATACTGGGTGCAATTATCTACACGCCTAGTCTCGGCTGATTTAGCAAGTGGAAATATCAAATGTCTAGTTAAATGTGAAGTTCAGGAAAAAAATAATTTTACACATAATTAATATTCCATGTGCTAGGTAGAGCCTACTTGTATTTAAAATGACTTGTAATTTATTTGAAAGTCAAAGTTAACTGGTTGTTCAAGGTGTTGCTGGCAACGCTTACCTGGGTGTGAAGAGGCAGGATAGAGAAAGCAGAAGTGGTGACATGAGGAGAGGAAAGATGCCTTCTGGATGTTATAGTCTTCCTCAGGAGCCCGTCAGAGCCTAAGTAGATAGGGTGTGAACTGGTAACAAGCACCATGGACTCTTTCTTCCTTGGCTCTTACAAATATCTGTTGGTATTGCTAGTTATTTGGACAATTCTAAATCTAGAGGATCCTATTGGTCCATTCCAATGATTTCCATGGAAACCGGCCTCCTAAGAGCATAGACCAGGATGAGAAGAAGAAATGACTGTTACCTTGAGGGCACATAGAAGATGCCCCCAAGCACCTGCTGGAGACCTGGAGCTGAAGCCTCATCGCTCCCTGTTCAGAGTTGCCACCTGACAGCTTGACACTTCATCCTTCCCTTAGTCAGAAGCTATAAAGGAAAAACTGCAAGCATCTAGATGATGAAGTAAATAGCATCACCTAAGGCCAGGACAGGATGCTGTCCAAAGCATCATGGGCACTGCTAAATGTATGTGTTCCATATTTTGGGAACTGACATACCAAGGTAAATGACATCAGAGTTAGGACTGGGACCAAGAGATATAGAGACCATACTTGGATGCAAAACTCAAAATGGCTATTGTGATGGTTTGTATGTGCTTGTCCTAGGGAGTGGTACTATTAGAAGGTGTGGCTCTGTTGGAGTGGGTGTGTCACTGTGGGCATGGGCTTTAAGACCCTCTGTCCAGGCTGCCTGGAAGTCAGTCTTCTCCTAGCAGCCTTCAGATGAAGAGGTAGAACTCTCAGCTCCTCCTGCACCAAGCCTTCCTGGATGCTGCCATGCTCCTGCCTTGATGATAATGGACTGCACCTCTGAACCTGTAAGCCAGCACAAATTAAATTTGAGTTGCCAGCATTCTCCATTACGACAGGACCTGCCTCTGTGTTTGCACAGCCCTTCTCCTGACCTGCTTCCTCTGACATGTTCCTGCCATGGCTGAAAGGGTCTGCTACATGGTGAGTTTCACATCTGGTGAGTGTTCTCCAAAATCCTACCTGTGTCTACTCATTGTGTTTGCATTTCCCAACCATCCATGCGAGAACTGAAAAGGGGAAGAGTGAAATGAACAGTTTACAGACATAGAGTAGTGGTTGGAAACAGAGTGAGCAGAGTTAAATCCTGTATCTACCTTATAGCGCGCACACGCGCGTGTGCGCGCACACACACACACACACACACACACACACACACGACCCATATACGACCCCAAGTAATTTGCAAAATTATCTTCCTCTAGACTCCAGACCTCCATCTGTCCACTTTGCCTTCTGTGTCTCTCTGCTACATACGAGATTACTATCTGCGACTTGGAAAAACTGTGAAACTTGTTTTTGAAGATGGAAAGTCTGAGCAGCAGAAGCAGGCTCTTGGTAGAATCCTCTCCTTGTCTCAGCTTATGGTAGACAAAGAAAGCCAGTGTAGAACAAGCCACATCTTCACACTGGAAGCCAGAGACACTAGGTTGGGCTAGTTCAGATTTGTTATAAGAACTGTTAGAGAGAACTAACCATGATCCCATGAGAAATCTCTTAATCCTTTTGGACCACGAGAGGCAACATCTTTTTACCCTAATTATGTTCTAACTTCTACAATCTCCGAGTGGTTCCATACCTCTTCTCATTACACTACCCTGGGGAAAAAGTTAGGAAGGCCAACAATATCTAAATCACAGCATCAAAGTATACCTGCTGGCTGGTCACTTGGAACTTGGGAGGAGAACGTCTCCTACAGGCCCTTCATTCGCTCTTCATCACAAGCCACTTCTACTGTTGACTTACTTTCTTTTTATCCATGGAAGGAACAAACTATAATAAAAGTGTCCCTGTTGATACTCTATTGATGTGTAGAGACACCATTATGGCAACTCTTATAAAGGAAAACTTTTAACTGAGGCTGGCTTCCAGCTTCAGGTTCAGCCCATTACTGTCCTGTTGAGAAACATGGCAACTTTCAGACAGACATGGTGCTGGAGAGGTAGCTGAGAGTTCTCCATCCAGATCTGCAGGCATCAGAAGGGACACATGAGCCTCGTTTGAGCACTGGAAATCCCAAAGCCCACCCCTAGTGACACATTTCCTCTAACAAGGCCACACCTCCTAATCCCTGTCAAGTAATGCCCTTCCCTAATAACTAGACATTCAAATCTATGAATCTATTGGGGCCATTCTTGTTCAAACCATAATAAGAAGTCCACACAGTCAATAAAAAGGAGGATTGGAACAATACTTGAGAAACAAAGATAAATCAGGGCTAGGGTTCTAGACTTGGCTTCCTTCGCAATACTGTCAGGGGGGTATGATTTTCTTTTTCTATTTTTCATTGTTAGCCAGTCAGTAATAAAATGCAAAAATAAAACCCTTTGATCATCAATCTAATTAATTCACTTTAATTCTCTTCTTGACTTTCTCATCTCTTTTCCATGTATTTGAAATAAATTTCCCCCTCCTAACCAAGAGGTAAAATTGAATTGTATGAATAATAAAATATCCTATCCTGGTTAGCATTAACTGTAAACTTGACACAACCTAGAATCACCTGAGAAAGAGTCTCAATTAAGTCTGAATCAGGTACACCTGTGGGGTCTTGATAGTTCATACAGGAAGGCAAAACCTCCCTTGGGTTCGCTATTATTAGGCAGGTGGTCCCGCTGTATTAGAAAGCTAATTAGCCACGAGCAAGGCAGCAAGCAGTGTCTCCCTGATTTCTGCTTCGCATTCCCGGTTGAGGTCCTGCCCTGACTCCCTCAGTGATGGACGGATTCCCTGTTGAGTTCCTGCCCTGACTCCCTCAGTGATGGATGAAGACCTGGAAGTGTAAGCCAAACAAACCCTGCCCACTCCCACCAAGTACCTTGTGTTTTCATCACAGCAGCAAAAAGAAAACCAGACACATGCCAAACCAATGCCGGAGACAGCTTCATCTGCTTGTTCAAAGACATTTCTGGGTATTTACAGACTCAAAGGCAGGTTATACTTTGAATTCCCTGTTCTTCCTGAATGTGAATAGAAGGATCAAAACATATCAAAGATAGGGTTTAAAAAAAAAAAACTATCTGTTGGACAGTGATTTCTTTTTGTTGTTGTTGTTGTTTTGTTTTCAAGACAGGGTTTCTCTGTGTAGCTCTGGCTATCCTGGAACTCACTTTGTAGACCAGGCTGGCCTCAAACTCAGAAATCCACCTACCTCTGCCTCCCGAGTGCTGGGATTAAAGGCGTGCACCACCAAGGCACAGGACAGTGATTTCTCATTGTTTCTCAGAAGTGCTACTCTTTAGAAAAAAATAAAGGGGTGTTTAAGAGCCATGTATATGTTGCAGTATTGCCAGAGAACTGCCTTGTGGTCTTAGGCAGAAGTATCAGTGTCTCCAGATCTTATGCTCATCAAGTTGGAATAAAATCTTCCCGATGGGAGTTGTGTAATAATCAAATACAATAGCATACTAGAAAGAGGGATGAATGTAACGCTAATGCGTGAGGACAAGAAATGTCACTTTCATTTCCCCAAACAACTCGTAACCCTACCCACAACCATGCACAAACCAGAGACAACAGAAAGTACAATCTCCACATCAGCCCCAAGGTCTGTGTCTATGGATTCAACCAACCGCAAAGCAAGAAATCCTTTTAAAAGAATGATGTTCACCCTCAACACGCGCAGGCTGTTCTGTTGCTGCTGTTCCCTAAGTGGTGTGGTATAGCTACATCTCTCACATAGCATTCATACTGCATTATGTACTAGATGATGTCTAGAGATGACCAGGGCTTTATGGGAAGATGTGCCCAGGTTATATACAAAACACTACACCATTTCATAATAGGAGTTAGAAATCCTGGGCATTTCAGTAGCTCCAGGAAATTTTAGAATCAACAGATACTGAGGGATGATTATGCAAAACAAAGGAGAGTTGGAGAGATGGCTCAGCAGTTAGGAGCTGGTTGCTCTTGTACATGTCCTGAGTTCAGGACCCAGCACCCATGCCAGATGGCTTTTAACCTTCTGTAACTCTAGCTCCAAGGGATCCGACACCCTCTTCTGGCTTTAGTAGACACCTGTACTCATGTGGGAGGCAGACACAGGCACACACAAGCACACACACACCACACAGACAGAGACACACACACCACACAGAGAGACACACACACCACATAAACAGACACGTGAACTTTACAAAATGAATCCTTGTGTTAATCCCCGACCCCATCAGAAAGGCATTAAATTCAATAGTGGGTCTTCCTCCTGAAAGTTCCAGAGACCTCTTAAAGACCAAACTCATCATGCAGGAACCTCCTAGTCTTTGATAATGCAAACCATCGAGGGAGGAGCTCTACTGATGTTTAGATCCATGGTTCAGGTACAAGGGGTTTTTCAAGGCTGAGAATCCAGGAGCACGGGGATCAATGTAATTAGGAGCTTCCTCCCATGGCCATTTTCTTCTGAAGTCTGTCAGCCCTCAGAACACAAATAGCCCAGTAAGGCCTCCAATCATTCATGGAATCCAGGAGCCTTTTCCCATTTGTCCTCAATCCAAATCCCAGAAATGTTCTCAGCGCCCATCCCTGAGCTGATTGCTGGTGTCTATTCTCCAGTCCTCGGCATTCCAACCTAAGAAGCCTTCCTTCCCCAGGGAACATTTTCCACCACAATGCAAAAGTATCCAGGCCAATGATCATAAATTCACAGCCCACTGGGTGTGATTTATTCTCCCTTAATATGATAATTGCGTTAGTTGTCAAGAGTTAATGACTAAGTCGGAATAAACTGTGGCACGTGCACAGTTGCATTTCTAGGCAGCTACAAAAGAAATAAAAGGAGTCCCTGTGTGATGATCAGAGAACGCGTTCTAGCAGATATTGTTGTATGGAGAAGCCAAGAGCAGAAGAGGTAGGCATGGAATGCTACCTCTTATGCTAGAAAAGGCGAATAAAGGAGAGAGCATGCTAATGTATACACATGCTAATCTTTTCAGAAAGAAATACTTGGGGGGGGGAAGAAGTAAAGCAATGAAGTTGGTTGTTCACAAAGGGTGAGTGGGAAGAAGAGGGCGGAGGATGCAGAGAAGGGAGAACACTCAGTATTCCTTTGTATTCCTTTTGTATAGTTTTGCCTTCTGGGGGCGCATTAATGCTCCACATATTAAAAATAACATGAAAACAGACAATAACAGAAGGGTAGTGTGGTAACATCACTTACACACTTACACAGGGCCAAGGAGAGATTCTTTTAAATTTTATTTTATTTTTTTATTTGTTCCCTTACATCCCACTCACTGACACCCCCCCCCCAGTCACCCCTGCTATAATCCTTCCCCCATCCCCTCTCCCCTTCTCCTCTGAGCATTTGAGGGCCCCGTGGGTATCCTCCCACCCTGGAACTTCAAGTCTCTGCGAGGCTAGGTGCTTCCTCTCCCACTGAGGCCAGATAAGGTAGCCCAGGTAGAAGAACAGGCAACAGCTTTTGGGTTAGACTCCACTCCTTTTGTTCAGGACACACATGAAGATCAAGCTGCATATCTGTTACATATGTGCCGGGAGGCCTAGGTCCAGCCTGTGTATGTTTTTTGATTAGTGGTAGTTCAGACTCTGAGAGCCCCCAAGGGTCCAGGTTAATTGACTCTGTTGGTCTTCCTGTGGAGTTCCTGTCCCCTTCAGGGCCCACAATCCATCCTCCTATTCTTCTGTAAGAGTCCCCAAGCTCTATCCACTGTTTGGCTATGGGTGTCTGTACCTGTCTGAGTCAGCTGATGGGAGGAGCCTCTCAGAGGACAACACACAAGGACAGATGTTTTGACATGTGTCAAACTGTATGTATTTGACATGTGTCAAGATATGTATTTTGAGTCAAAACATATCTTGCAGCCCATACCAAGCTCAGGGCCAGTGGTCCCCTGTTCTAGTTTCGTTTCTGACTAAAAGCAATGGGAAGGGAAGGTGGGGTTATCAGCTTACAGTTCCAGATTTCAGTCCACTATTGTGAAAAGTCAACCCAAAGTCAAGAGCAGAGAAAAAGGCTTGCTTGCTTGCACTCAGAGTCTCTATTCTCATACAGTTCAAGACTGACCTCCTGCCTAGGGAATGGTGTTGCCCACAGTGAGCTGGATGTCCCCACATCAGTTTGCTTAATGAATACAACCCTCCATGGATATGCCCACAGGCCAAGCCAATGTAGACAATTCCTCTTGAAAATCTCTCCCAGGGAAGAGTCTCGGTTGTGCCAAAGTGAGAATTAAAGCTCACCATCACATTCCCTTTTCTTCAGTTTGGCAGCAATTAAGTGGCAAGATAGAACCTTCCATCTAAATCTAAAGAAGATCATGGAGATCATGTTGGGATCACTATGCGCGCGCGCGCGCGCGTGTGTGTGTGTGTGTGTGTGTGTGTGTGTGTGTACACACAATAGTCTTCTTGTGGAATGTGGAAATGCTTCTTCTATGATTAGGGAAAGGTAGGTCAAGTAAATTTACCTGGAACCTGGTTGTACTTGCTAGTTTTTGTGTCAACTTGACACAGCTGGGTTATCACAGAGAAAGGAGCTTCAGTTGGGGAAGTGCCTCCATGAGATCCAACTGTAAGGCATTTTCTCAATTAGTGATCAAGGGGGAAAGGCCCCTTGTGGGTGGGACCCTCTCTGGGCTGGCAGTCTTGGGTTCTATAAGAGAGCAGGCTGAGCAAGCCAGGCGAAGCAAGCCAGTAAAGAACATCCCTCCATGGCCTCTGCATCAGCTCCTGCTTCCTGACCTGTTTGAGTTCCAGTCCTGACTTCCTTTGGTGATGAACAGCAATGTGGAAGAGTAAGCTGAAAAAACCCTTTCTTCCCCAAGTGCTTCTTGGTCATGATGTTTGTACAGGAATAGAAACCCTGACTAAAACACTGGTGATTCTCTATCAAAGCAATACACTCTCCATGTCCCTCTCTTTTTCTTGACTTTTATTTATTTATTTATTTTCATATCTGAATACTGCATTTATATAATTATCATTCCCATCCCCCTCTATTTCCCCTTGTGTCCCCCCAAATTTCTCATATTTATGACCTCATCTTCTTTAGATGGATAGATACAAAGACACATGCATAGATGATAGATAGATAGATACATACTTACATACATACATACATACATACATACATACATAATTAAAAATACAAGCTACTGAGTCCATTTAGTGTTGCTCATAAATGTATGTTTACAGATGATCACTTGGGATTGACTAGCCTATTAAAGAGCATGAAGAAGACCAAATCTCCCTTTCTTAGCAGTCACTAGTTGGCTGTAGCTCATCACCTAGGGGAGGGACCTGTGAGACTTCCTCTACTATTCCTATTGCCTTATCAACTGATGTCATCGTTCAGGTCTTGCTTAGGCAACCATATTGTTGATTTTAAGATGCAGCAACATCTTTGTCATGCATAGAAGTTATTACCTTGCAGCAGATGTCCAGGTCCTCTGGCTCTAACCCTGTCACCAAGCTTCAATGAATGCCCTGCCTGATGAGGCAACTCAAAAGGAGTAGGGGGAGTCTTGTCACCTGTGATGACTTCTGTGAAGACAGGGGGAAGCGGCAACCACCCTGGTGGCCTGGGTTCACTTTCTCTGTCTCACCAGTGTGCCGGGAACCATCTTAGATCTAATGCCATGTGAGGCAGATCAGGACTCTTCCAGGAGTCATCACAGGAGCCTGTGGCTCCCTGCTCTCCATCCAACATTTTCCCTTCACAAGATTGACTTCCACATTCCCCACACTCATGGGCCCCCCACCTTATCCAATAGATCTTTTCCCATAACGTGTTAGGTCGACTAGTTTTAATGAAGAGCCTCATCTGATTAAAACTAGAAGACAAAATGATGTGCTTGGGTTGAGTGAAGACTTGAAAGCCTTATAGCTATAAGATGTTTTGTTTTGTTTTATTTTGTTTCCAGCAAGTAGGGGGAAAAAACCCAACCAAACAGAATAGAACATTGCAGGGGAGATTGTAATTATAACAAGATCTAGCCACACAGATTTCAGAATAATCATCTCTTGGTAGTCGGCATATTTGCACTGTAAATCTTCATCTTGTTTGGCCAAAGTACACTGTGCATCACATCAAGGTATTGTGATTCAGACTTGTACTGTGTTTTACAGCTTCAAAAATGTAATATTCAAGCATGTTTTTGCTTCTTAGCACAATCTGTTACGAGCTATAAGCATAAGAATATTACAGTCGGCTTTCGTCTGGATAAGTGCTACGATGATAATAACAATTTAAATCAATGCACTACGGCAAGTGTCGCCCCGTCCTGGCGTGCATGCCTCTGCACTCACTCACTGAGGTCCTGGACCTGCTTGCTCTGAACACCTGCCACTGTCTGCCTGAGGACTCCAGGGCTGAGAACCTGCTTGTTCTACAAGGAAGGCAAGACTGGAGTTCTGGAAAATTGCTCTTCAGAAAGTAATGCCCAATACCTGATTCAAGGAGATACTGGTTCCCAAATATCCCAGCTTTGATCGTGGCCATTTGGGACAGTTCAGAAAACCTGATCCACACTACTTTCTGGAAATCTCTAGTAGAGTCAAGAACCAGCTACCCACTGGTTTGAAAACCTGTTTGCTCCCCCTCTGAATCTTGTGTCTGTCCTACGGCCTCTTTCTCCTGTTGGATTGCTGGGTCAAACTTCGATATGAAACTTTCTGTTTTCATCTTATTATATTTTATTCTGTCACATTTGGTTGTTATCACTCAGCAATTTGTTCTTTTCTAATGAGAGACAGAAAGGAAGTGCATCTGGAAAGGAGGGAAAGAGAGGAGGAACTAGGAGGAGTAGAGGGAGGTTATAATCAGGATATGCTATATGAAAAAAGAATCTATTTTCAATTTTAAAAAACTATTTTTAAAAAATCTATGCAATGTTTTCTGGTCTTTTGCCACAATGGGAAAGGGCAGCCCCTGATCTGATTTGTAGTGGAAGTGATTTGGAAAATAGAAATTTTCCTCAATCTCTCAACTAGTCCTGTTCTTTTTGGCTTCACTTGCATGGCCATCTTCAGGGGACATTTGGATTTCCTTGGTGAGAATCCCCAGGCCTCTAGGATTCACCTTATTCCACCACAGGTTTAAAAAATATTCTTCTTGGTTACCATTTGAAAGCTTTCTAAATTCTATAATCTTCTTACCATCATCTCTCTCCTCCTCTCCCATTAGTTATATATATATATATATATATATATATATATATATATATATATATATATATATTTAATAAATATTATAAATTATATATAATTTATTTATTTTATGTATATGAGTACACTGTCACTACCCTCAGACACACCAGAAAAGGGCATTGGATCACATTACAGATGGTTGTGAGCCACCATGTGACTGCTAGGAATTGAACTCAGGACCTCTGGAAGAACACAGAGCCATCTTTCCAGCCCAACTTTATTGTAATTTTAATGGCTTGGTTAAGTGGTTTAACAAGTACTACCATTATATTGTTTGGAATTTGGAGTTCTTAGAATGTGGCTAGCCATAAACCTTGCAATATATTCATGATCAAATTATTTATAGGCAATAAAAGAACATTTTCTAGGACTTTCTACTCTGACTGACCCAAAAATTAGTAATGAACAAACTTAAGTGTTTATGGTAGATTACAAAACCCTAAAAGTACAGATCACATTTCTTACAATTTAGTTTCTTTGGAAGCACTTAGTAGTTTATGTATTTTGTTATAGTAAATATATGTTTAGTGCTATGTTGCCTGAAAAACTAATTAAATAAATAAATATAATCTATTTGATTGAAAGAGAAGGAGGAAGAAAGAAAGAAAGAAGACAAAAAGACGGATGGACAGACAGAAAATACCTCTGTTTCCTGTTTTCTTTCATTCTAGATCTGACTTCCCCATTTTGTTACGGTACTTCCTGGGATCCACTCCCAGTCAACATGGCTTCCAGCGTTAGTTGCAACATCTGCTTTAAAGGAAGCCTAAACCAAGACTATCCACTGGTCACTATTGCCCTTCATTCTGCAATCGCTGCCCTAAGAGGGAAGGCATGAAGGTTTAAATGTGATGACTCTGGGTCACAGGGCCTAGCAGGGACACAGGAGCAAATACAGGTGGTATATTTTATCCAGGTCAGGGGTCTGCTTTGCCATGACCCTTTGAACCCTCAGGTTTGCACTACTATTTCAGAAGAGCTTGTTGTAGCAGCCTGCACACTGCTGCTGAATCCCATTTTATAGAATGACAGCCTCAGAATAAATTAAGTCATATGTAGTCTTGGAAGGTTGGTGGGGTCCATATCCAGAAATCCTGAAAAAGCATCCCTGTCTCTTTTCCAGCAGCTCAGAAAGCTCTTCCTCCCAAGAAACATATCCCAGTTGGAAAAATCTTGTAGCATATTAAAAAAGAGGGTATGGTGCCAATAAGAGTGATACAGAAGATTGAATATTACAAGATTATATATTGAAAACCTTCATCCCTAAGGTGACTGCCTGTGGCGGTGGGTCACTGGGGGGGGGGGGGGGGGTGACTAAAGTTTTTCTCGAGTGGAGTTACTCTCTGTGACAGTTTAGCTTCTAATTGACAACTTGTCCCAACCTAGAATGACCTGAACAGTGAGCCTCAGTTGAAGATTTGTCTAGATCAAGATGATCAGAGGGCAGGTCTTTGAGGGACTGTCTTGATTGTTCACTGTGGCAGGAAGATCCACCCTGAACACCAGCAGTACCGTTTCATCATGCACTGGACCCTGACTATGTGGTAGTGAAGAGAACCAGCTGAGCAGAAAGAGCCCATTTGATTCACTGTGGATGTTATGTGATGGATTGCTTTGGGTTCACGCCTTGGTTTCTCCTCTCTGATGGACTGCGTCCTGGAATTATAAGCCAAATAAACCTAATCCAGGAGGTCTGGCCAGAATGTTTTTGTTAAAGCAATGCAGTTGAAGTGGGATTCCTATAAGCAGTGCTCATATAGACCCCGCTCCATCCTTCTACCTCAGAAGGGTGGAGCTTGAAAGTCCACGCTATGGACGGATCAGGAGAGAGGCTGCCAACAGACATCGAATCCACTGCCACTTTCATCTTAGACTCCCAGCTTGCGGAACCACGGTCTTTCTTATGTATAAAGACGAGTCCACTCAGTTTATGGTGTTCTATAGTCCCAAACTAAGCCAGCAGCCAGAGAGTCACTCAGGCCACCTGGAGATGAATATGCTGAGCAGTGAGCTAGGTGTGAGCCAAGGAGCCTGGAAACTGCATCCTCTGTCTTCTGTCCATCACTGCTTCTCTTGGTCTGAGCATCATCCTTTCTCCGTGTACCTCACCTGACATTCAAATGTGGGAACAATTGAATAACCCCAAAGCTAAGAGAAGCACTTTACTCATGACAGCCAAGGAGATACAGAGACACACACTCACACAATGCTGAGACTCAAAAATCCATATCTGAAGGGCTGTCTCTGCTCAGAAGGACCACTAGTATATTCAATTAGAGCATGTCCTTTGATTTTTCTCACCCTCCCCCCCCATTGAAAACATGAACAATTTCTAAAAAACAAAATTATACAGGATGATTTAGGAGCCTTTCAACATCAGCTTCATTTTTTTTTCCAATGGCTTGAGTGAAATTTGAGTGAAAGAAACTTCGGAATTCATCCAAAGGACAAACAGTGTTCCAGGTTGGGAACACTCCTAGCCTGTTGTCTCATCCATAGGTATAATTTCCCATCAATGACATTTCTGCACAGGCCCTTTGTGCTAGGTCACTGCCAATACAGAGACCGATATGACCTCGAGCCCTGGACTGGAAAGTCACTGGAGCATCAATTAGTCCAAGCATCTTCTTTTATCAGCCAGAACAAGGACATTGCCAAAGTCACACAGGGAGGAAGACTAAAACCACAGAGTCGCATATTCCCAACATCTAAGGCCCTGTGGCTTAGAGCGAACTCTCTTCCCTTGGGCACTTTTAATATCATAGATGTACAAATTGTTTTCTATTGACAAAGGTATTTAGCAGCCTCTGCCCCTTATTTGACTGTAAAGCCAGTTATGACAAAATACATACCCAGGCATTGACAGATTCCCCAAGGAACAAATAATTCCCACCTGAGAATGACTGGCAAAGACCAAAGATTGCAAAATAAAGCTATGTGGGTGAAATCTGGTTCACAGATACACTGTGCTCATCTTCTGTTATATTCTTAAGGATTTTTATAAATGTGGTATATTTTGCATTAAAAAAAAATCCAGACTACTCAACTCTTGTGAATGTTTAAAAGATCTGGCGATCCTAAACTCACATTCTTACCTGGCAATGATGGCTGTTAGAGTTTGAATATGAAATATCTGCACAGGCTCAGGGGTTGAAGGCTTTGTCCACAGCTAATAGCAGAAAGTTTAGGAGGTTTAGTTAGGGTTAGTTTAGGTTAGTTAGGGTTTAGGGTGTCTTAGTTAGGGGTTTACTGCTGAGTGCAGACACCGTGACCAAGGCAACTCTTATAAGGACAGCATTTAATGGGGGCTGGCTTACAGGTTCAGAGGGTCAGTCCATTATCACCAAGGAGGGAACATGGCAGCACCCAGGCAGTCATGCTATAGCAGGAGCTGAGAGTTCTACATCTTCATCTGAAGGCTGCTAGCAGAAGACTGGCTCCCAGGCAGCTAGGATGAGGGACCTAAAGCCCATGCCCACAGTGACACATGTACTCCAATAAGACCACACCTACTCCAACAAGGCCACACCCACTCCAACAAGACCAGCCACTCCTTGGGCCAAGTATATTCAAACCACCACAGTTAAGCAAGTGGCACATGTGTCAATGAAGAGTGATTGGCCCTTTCTGTCTCTGCTTCCAGATGACCATGATGCGGAGCAGCCCTGTTTCACCACACCCTTCCACCAAGATATTCTGTCTGTCCACAGACCAGAAACAAGGGAGACTGATGACAGTAGGTTGGAAACTCTGAGACCGTAAGTCATAACAAATTTGCTCTCCTTTAAAATATTTTTTCCTTGGTATCTGTCAAGCAACAGAAAACTAAAATAACATAATGGGTCACAGTTGGGTTGATAGTTCCCCCTTTGGAATGTCCTACACACTCCCGTTTGCCTCAGTCCCCTCCACTCCCTATTGTGCCCCGCTACAAGAGCCATTTCTGTTTGACTCAGAGCATCCTGGTTCCAAATTTAGAGTGATGTGTGTTCTCAAAATGGTTTGGCTCCGTTTTCTCCTAATAAGCCTCTCAGAAACTTGAAGGCAAGGTCGTGGCAAGGTCGTGCCGTGACATTTTCTTCTGTTGCCCTTTCACGGTGTCTGATGGTGAGCAAATAAATACGCAGAAGTGTGGATTGATTTACCTATGGCAGCTTTCCCCACAAGACACACTGAGGTTGTCACCTAGGAGAACTTCAGTGGAAAAGGCCTAGAGGTCAAGTATGCTTAGATGAAGCTGTAGTCCATAGCCCCATCTGGAGGGTCAAGAATCACGGTGTACTAGGCTAGAGGCCCACATTAAAGAAAGCTACCTACGGGCACTGACACCCCCCCACCCACCATGTCCTTGGTTAATTTGACTGCTAAATCCTCTTTAACCCTGCATCCATCAGATACCAATGTACAACTCAGTGGACTTCAGAAAAGGCTAACGTGGTGCCCTAGCCTTTCCCAATTAAGGAGTGGTTGAAATGCTAGTAGTAAAAGGAGTTTCAAGTAAGGCATGCTTTTTTTTTTCCAAGAACAGACATCGATTTGCATTGCCTCTTTTAAACTTCCCCACAAATCTGGGAAGACAGTATGATCAATATACACGTTTTGCAAATTAAACAATAAAAAAAAAACAAAAACAAAAAAACAAAACAAAACAAAAAATAAAAACCAGAAGGCATTAGGAACATCACCAGTGGCTTCACAGCTGGGAAGAGATCAGTGGAACCAGGACTGGGATGTATAGCCTGTTCAACTCTAGGACCTAGGCACTGTCCCTCTTCATGCCTTGGCCCTGCACCATCATCCATATCCCCAGAGCATCACAGCATGTGGTTTCTCTATCTCCTATCACCACCACCACCACCACCACAACAACAACACACACACACACACACACACACACACACACACAAGGAAGGCACCAGGCCCTGTTACCAAAGGGAGTAAAAGAATAGTTGTTATGCATCAATCAATTACTCTGTGTGAGAAATAATTCTTGGTGTTCGTTATACCTCCCCTGCTGGGTTTTTGTTTGTTTGTTTTGTTTTGTTTTGTTTTGTTACATGCCTGTAAATCACTTATCTGATTCTTATTTCATGTGCAAAACTGTCTCAGCATCTGAGATCCTAAACCTCACACTGTTGGGAAGCCGGAACCTTGGCATGTGGATGGTGACTGGGATCAAAGTCAGTCATCAACAACCGCATTTTACAAACTGGGAGATAAAGAGAAACAGCTAAGAATCTTGCACTGGGGAGCTGGCTCAATTGGCAAAGTTCAGAACACTAGAACCCCGGTGCTTGGGTCTGTAACTCCAGCACTTGGGAGGGAGACAGGCAGATACCAGAGTTTGCTGGCTAGTCATTCTAGATCAATGAGTGACACTGCCTTTAGAGAAAAAAAGGTGACTGAGAAAGATATCTCACATTGACCATTAACCTCCACATACACACACATGCACCTGCATGCAACATGCACACACAGCCTCACCCACCATCCAGATGGATTTTTTTTAAGAAGAAAGATTGATGGGGAGAGAGAGAGAGACTTCATCGATTAAGTAAGCACTTGCTGCTCACAGCAGGTTTGATTCCCAGACACCCCCCACCATCGTGGTTCACAATCATCCATAAGTCCACTTCAGGGATCCAATGCTATTTCCTGACCTCCGTGGCATGAAGCATGCACATGATGCACATACATACGTACAGCAAGAATGTCCTCACATGAAAATAAAACATATACCCTCCCCTCAATTTTTCCTTAGGAGAGGTTAAGGAACATTGGTTACCCAGCTGATTTGCTCAGTACCTATTCAGAGTATAGAGACTTGATGGCTAGCCTGGCGCATGGGCAGATGGATAACTGAATGACAGATGGTTGAATAATATTCCTAGCCCACTTACTTTATGCAAGTTCTATGGGGAGGAGGTACTTGCTAAGAGGCAATGGGTGGGATTCCTGTCCCTGAAGAACTTTCCCCACTTCCTGGGAATTAAGCCATTTAACCCCAGAGAAGAAAAGGCCAGAAGTGTCCTTCCTGCAATCTCAGCTGTATCCGAATCTTACAGCTTCACACAGTCATGGCTCTGAGGAAAAAGCCAACAAACTGGATATCGGCCAATAAAATAATAACAGAAACAGCACTCTGTGAAAAACCCTGGCTCAGCTCTGAAGCAGACATGTCAGGGAAATAAGAGCGTCAAGGTAGCCTGCAGGGGCCACCTTGGTGTATAGTGTAATAATCTTGAAAGAAACAAAGAAAGAGGTGGAGGGGCAAGAAAGAAGGAAGGGAAGGAAGGGAGGGAGGAAGGGAGGGAGGAAGGAAGGAAGGAAGGAAGGAAGGAAGGAAGGAAGGAAGGAAGGAAGGGAAGAAGGGAGGAGTGGCTAAAGAAGAGAGGGAGGGAAAGAAGGAGGGGAGATAAGGAAGGGAAGGGAAGGGAGGGAGGAAGGAAGGAAGGAAGGAAGGAAGGAAGGAAGGAAGGAAGGAAGGAAGGAAGGAAAGACAGATGTGTGCAGGAGGAATTCTCCCCAGATGTAGTTTCTAATGGAGCCTGTCTGAGGAGTCAAGGTTTTATTCGCTTCTGAACCTGGATTTTGCATACCTATTCAGTTACCATTATTCACAATGATCTATATCAAAGTGCTTTGGGGAAACACATCTCTACACAGCATTTGGAAGGAGCAGACAGCATTATTGTGTGATAATTCATAGAAGAAATCACACAGCCTCACACTAGGGGAAAACCTTCTATAATATGCAGAAAGGGATAAAAGAAATCACTGAGAAATCATCTTGTAGCATGAATGAGGTTTCAAAGCCATAAACTGCTTCATTTAAATTTCCTCACTTGGTCCTGTGTGGTATATTCTCCTCCACACTTGGCCAACCATGTTTACCAAGCGATACAAAGCAATCGATAAAAATCATCTCTCCGTAGACAATAGCTGCTTGTGAATAAAAGGGAAAGACAGAACAGGTGAAATGGTCCCAATTTTAATCCTTCATGATCTGGCAAATACAGACCTAAAATGTTCTTCTTAGGGATAGTACCTCCAGGTTATGGAAAGAGGATAGGGTTTTCTTATTAACTTATGCCACTAAACTTCAATTGAACACCACAGAGATAAAAACATAATGCATAAGTGCATACTGGAGGCTGTAGAGAAAGCTTAGTGACTAAAAGTATTTGCTATTTCAGGGGTCAGAGTTCAGTTCCTGGCACCCACCTCCAGTTCCAAGAGATTTACATACCCCCTCTTCTGGTATATGTGGATGACTACATACACATGGGCAGGTACACACACACACACACACACACACACACACACACACACACACACACTACATAATTTAAAAAAGATGTTTGGGAGGAATTTATAGGAAAATAGCATCAAGTCTCAGGGCCAAGGTTATTTAAGTGATATTGTGTTTCAACAGAGGAGCCTGGGTTTCTCTTTATTCCCCAAACCTTCCATCCACCATCTCACTATGCCATCTGAGGGAGGTCCTACTGTCACTTCCAATATCATCTCTCCCCTTTCCTCTAATAACTGAACTCCAACTTTCTCCTGGGATTCTATTACTTCATTGATGGATGACTATAACTCCCAGCGTCCTTTGCAAGAGGATATGATAAATCTAGACTAGATTCTGGTCCATTGGAGGTAAGTAGTATCCTTAAGAATAAAGATATGTGTGTGTGTGTTGGGGGCTACAGAGATGTCTCAGTGGCTAAGAGAGGGCACTCCTCATTTGGAGAACTGTAGTCCAATTCCAAGAGTTCATATAGCAGCCCACAATTGCCCATAACTCCAGTTCTAAAGCATCTGATGCCTCTCCATGGGATCCTGTATGTATGTGGTACACGTATGTGCATACACAGGCAGGTATCCCCACATGTGTACATAAAATAAACAAATGGGTCTTTAAAAAGTTAGAAAGATGGAACAACATATAAAACTATAGACGTTATCATACAATAGTTAATAATCCATGTTTCAAAGCAACATGGCTCCCATTACAATGCCCAAGTCTGCCACAGCAAATTGGTGATGTTGGGAAATCTCTTCAGCTTGCATTCAAATAACTCCACTGTAGAACAATTCAAATAACTCCTCTGCGGAACAGGACTAGTTTCTAAGGCAAAAGATTATCCTAGAGAGTAACTATTGTGGTTGATGTATAATAAATTATTCTAAGTGTATTGAAGATAATGCAGTGGAATAAACATGATTAAAGGCATATCTGAATGCATTGGTCATCACAACATTTGGAGTCACTTCAAAATACTTAGATAATCATATATAAACTCATATTAATATCTTTTATATTTTTATCTTTTTACTCTCTGAATTAAAAGAAGTTTGCTTCTGGGCAGCCCAACTTAAATCAATATACATCAATTGGACTAGACTGTTAAACCTAACTTGACATTGTTCCTCTCTAAAGGGACTTTAGAGAATTTAAATTCTCTCCCATTTTCCTCCCTCCCCTAGTTCCCTCCTTCCTTTCCCCATTTCCTCCCATCCTCTCTTTCCCCTTCCCTTCTTTCCTCCACCCTTCCTCTCCCCTCTCTCTATCGCTATCTCTGCTCCTACACACACACACACACACACACACACTCCACATTGCATACATGCATGAATGTACTCACAGACACATGCATAATGCTCTTTCCTGGAGCCACTTATGGTCCAGAACTGAGCTGCAATATCCCATTGTACCAACAGTGGTACAATGCCACTGTTTGACATTGCTCTTTATGGTAAGATACTTTGCAAGGGAAGCGCTGAGAAAATGCTGGCATAACCCATTTTACAACAAATACAAGCTGACTGATGTTATGTGGAGATATGCCAGCATAGCTCTGGCTACATTCTACTAGAGAGCAACAATGTTTCAAATGCTTACTTAGAGTGTTATATTGGACTCAGAGGACTGATTCTTCTCCAAGTAGCTCACGGTGTAGAGTGTCCCCTCTTGGTTGTTGTGATAATCAGCTGCCTAGCAGCTTCAGTCTGGGGTTTTTTAAAGGCCAGATGATTCACTTGTAGGGAATAATTATTTTGTAGTTTAACACACTATATAAGACAAGCAGCATCTCCTAAATAGGCGGTGTGTGAACTGCAAAATAGATTTACTTCCCGTGTGTCAAAGAAAAATGCTTAGGAGCAACACAAAGGGCCTTGGTGAAATAGATATTAGACCAAGAAAATATCAGACATATTTTTAAATCCTATTGAGGAATGTCAACCAGGGGCAGAACTGATTTGACCCAGTTCAACAAACACACATGGTGAGATGCTAAGAGAACTAACTTGGAGTCAGTTTTCTCTTGTCGATGTGTTAGCTATGCCAAGTCACTTAAGACACAACTTCCCTTCTGAGTGGTGGAAACAGCCATCCTTACCTCACGAGGCTATTCTGAAATCTTAATATCACACTCACTGTCTAGAACAGCAGACATGGCCCACACAGCACTCACTGTACGTTGCTCTGTTATCAACACTGAAGCCCCCTCTACTTAAGACCCACTTGATTCCATGTGCAGAATGACAGTGACCAGCATCCCACAGACAGCAGAGGAGTCTCTCAGCCTGAGGATTCTCTGCTAGACACCAAGGGCAGGGTAGATCAAATGCTCCCAGGAAAAGCTATTGGCCCACCATACATAGAATTCAGTGACTAAATAGCAAGTTCCCTGCTTCTTGAATGAGACATCTCTGGGATTTATTTCATCCACAATGTATCCCCAAGGTCTCCTACGGTTTTAACTCCGTTCATCCATTGTGGTAATCTGCTCTTAAACGCACTCTGTATTGACTTCTACCGTTTTTTTCTGTCTCACTTTCCAAATTCATAACCAAAGCTTCCTGGGATTACCAACCCCCAAATAAACCACGGGTATGCCAATCCTTACTCCAGGACTGAATCCTGCCTGAATACCCTATCTCACAAGTGTACAGGGCTCTTAACTGGGTTGACGATAAAGTTCAGCTCCTCCCTCTGCCCTCTCCCTCCTGTGCATAACCATTGCCTGTCACCTGCATCATCTGTTTCTGCCTGAGCTCCAAGCCCAGTCTCTCATCTCTAACCAATCCAGAGAGCTATATCTCACTCGCTGCTCACTTATTACCAACATTATTATCCAAACCGCAGTTCTGGTCATTCTGGTTGGGCGTTTTCATATTTAAAGCTTTTGATGGTTCCCATCACCTCTGTGATAATAATGATAACAATAATAATAATAACAATATTATTATTATAATTCAGAGACCATCCCCAAATATTACTGTCTTCGGCTTCCACTGAAGGGACCACAGCTCACAGAAGTAATGAGCTGTCTCTGAAGATCCCCTTCACCAATTATCTTTGTCTGTGCCTCAGTGGGCCTGTAACCTTCTTGGGCTGGCTGCAGAACTAGCTCACATAGCCCCTCCTTCCTGAGAATCCCTACAACTTCATAGGATGAGTTGAGAGTTCCATCCTCTGGGGTTCCACAGAGGCACCTGCTTACTTCGGCTCAATCGTTCATCAAACATGTTTGACTATGGACCAATCATGAGCTATGCTTAGGAAAACAGGGTTGGATAAAAGTACCATAGCTCCTGCCCACCTGAAGTTTAAATTGCAAAGGAAGCAGACATTGTCAAAAGAAATCATATTATAGTTACAAACTGATACACAGTTTAACCCTGAAGAATCCAACCTGGGAGTTGGTGAATTTTACACAAGAAAGTGATTACTCTGGATGATTCTGGATTAGGAATTAACCCTAATAAAAGTGGTGAGCTGAGCATCCAAAGTCAAGGGCACAGCAGGTGCAGAGTTCTGAGTTAATTTGGAGGACGTAATGATTTTTTTTTTTCCAGGTGAACCAAAGTTTTAAACCAGAGGCCCAGGAGTCATAGGAGGAGGAAAGACTGACTGTCCTGGGTCACTTTGCCATACTCCTGAGATCATTGTGTCCTAACAGACTCTCTCACTGGGACCGTGATCTTCACCATCTCTGAGATCTCAAGGATGGGAGCTGCCTAGACTGACACATGCACCTGAGCTGAGAAATTGGATCTCTTACACCGCACAAGGCAACTCCTATCTTGCCTTTTAAGACAGCACAAATGACCTTTTTTTTTAAGAATCAGAATGTATTATGTGATGGACATGATTGGATTGCATCTGTAGTTTGTTTTGTTTTGTTTTTGACAGAGTGTCACTATATAGCCCTGGCCACCCTGGAACTCACTATGTAGACCAGATATGTACTATGTAGACCCAGATATGTACCCTCAGATTCACACACACACACACACACACACACACACACACACACACACACACAGAGCAATTTTAAATTCTTGTTTAGGCTTTTTAAGACAGAGTCCCCCTACCTCAGCTTCCATACTACAGATGTGTCACCAAACACTGCTAGGGAAAGTATGCTTTTTTTTTTTTTTTTTTTTTTTTTTTTTTTTTTTTTTTTTTTTTTTTTTTTTTTTTTTTTTTTTTTTTTTTTTTTTTCTGTAACCTTGCTAAACAAAAGGCAAGTGTGGGGAGAGGAGGGAGGAAGGGAGGGAGGGACTGGGAGAGGGGGGAGAGAGAGGAGAGAGGAGAGAGAAGAGAGAGAGGAAAGAGGAGAGGGAGAGGGAGAGGGAGAGGGAGAGAGAGAGAGAGAGAGAGAGAGAGAGAGAGAGAGAGAGAGAGAGAGAGAGAGAGAGAGAGGAGTTGGTCAGGAGGTACTTGGTCTTCTGGAGGTCCGAGCAGGAAACAGACTTGTTCTGGGAGCCTCTTTCCTAGAAAAAGCATGGGTACTGAGAACTGTCATAAGGAAGCCACAGAAGTCCAGAAAGAACATCCCTAGTGATTGGGGGGGAAGGGGGCACAGGACATCCAGAGGGAAAAGACTGGCCCTGGCTCTTTGGAGCCTTGCTTGGGGTGGATCTTTAACTTCCCGCACCTCCCTGCCGCTCCACTCAGAACCAGCAGATGGGAAACAGCCCAATTTCCCAGCTATCCCTCCCAACCTTGCCTACCCGCGGGAGAAGTGGCAACCTTGTCTCTCGCAGCATCCTTCTCCAGGCCCAGACGTTCGTCTCTGTCCATTTCAAGGCGCCAGAGTCTGTGCCGTATATACCCAAGTATTTGGCCCACTGTGGGGTTGGAATATCCATCCGGCCTCTCCTTCTGTGTTTGTATTCAAGAGTCTTGGGGAAATCTGTTTTTAATGTTGAGACAAATAGCCTGATTTAGGACCAGCACAAAAAGGTGGACTTGAGATTTGGTTTGGAGTAAGTAGGAGGAAATGTGAGGGAGGAGGTGGGGAGCAAGGGCGCGTCTCCTCTGAGGATTACGGCGGAGGCGGTGGACCGCGGCTCCGCTCACAGAGGTTGCAGCCATTGCACTGAAGAGCAACCCACATTCAACAGGAGGAACCCGCGGGAGAGCACACCCGACCCCCTTCACAACCGCAGCCTGTGCGCCCCGCGGCCCCTCGAGCGCCATGGCCAAGGAAGGCGTAGAGAAAGCGGAGGAGACTGAACAGATGATCGAGAAGGAGACCAGCAAGGAGCCTGCTGAGGGCGGCGACGGCTCCCACCGCCTCGGGGATGCCCAGGAGATGCGCGCTGTGGTGCTGGCCGGCTTCGGCGGGCTTAACAAGCTGAGGCTCTCTAGAAAGGCCATGCCGGAGCCACAGGACGGCGAGCTCAAGATCCGCGTCAAAGCATGGTCCAGTATCCACGACTTTTTGGTTTTTCTCTCTTTCCGCGCTGGGCGCACCGGTAGTGGGTGGGAGAGCCCTAGATTGGGGATGCTGCCCCAGGTACCCAGCACCCACAGTCAGCGAGCACCCTCTCTGCATTCACACTTGGCTCTCAGAACCTCCTGGGTTAGCCCAAGCCACAGGAGCCTGGGGAGGATGCTCAGAGGTGGCTCTTCTCCCCACACCAGATGTAGGGTGACAGGAAGGATAGTGGTGCCTAGGACTTGAGGTCTGGAAAATTGCCTTGTGCCCCTCTTGTAGGACAACTCAGCTGCTAACACTGGGAGGGACATAAGGGTGGGAGTTGATCGTTAGCGTGGTTAAAAAAAAATAGCCATTACCGTGTATACATGTAGTTCCTGGTGCTAGTTTTCTCTCTCTCTCTCTCTCTCTCTCTCTCTCTCTCTCTCTCTCTCTCTTTCTCTCTCTCTTTTCTGGAGTTTTACATATACGATCCCGTTTAATACTTCCTGAGACACAGTAAGTCAGGTGCCCAGCTTTAGAGGAAAAACGGTGGCTTTCAGGTAGGGTGGGGGGAAATAAATGATCTGCCAAGATCGCCGAGCTGCCAGTAAGTGGTGTGGCTGCTACTTGACACTTGATCTCCCTTTTCACCTCTCTGCGTCCAAATGGGGCTGAAGGCAGGGTGCATGCCCTTGTGTATCTCCTTCCTGGTACTTATGTGAGGGAAGGAACTGAGAATCAAGAGGGTTAAATCCCCAGCCTCTAAGCTGGGTGAAAGGTGAGACCAGGGATGCAGCCCTCTCTCCGCCACAGCATCTTCTGCTTTCCTCCTGGCTGGGAAAGCCCCATCCTGTCCTTGAGGAACGAACTCCTGTGTTGGCCTCAGAAGGAGCCCACACTCTAAGAGGTCCACTATTCTGGTTTCTCCTGGGGAAACGTGCCTGTGCCTAGACCAGCAGAGATTTCCCCAGTAGTGTGTAAGTGAGAAAGCTTGTCTCTGCTTGGGGGGGGGGGGGGAAGGGGGACGACAGACTGCACTCCCATGCCTCTGAAGTCTAGTCCGGTGCAGACTGATGGAGCTGCTCGCTGGACCCAGCATTCTGTAGTAACTGTGAATCTTCCAAGGGTTGTTGGTCGGATCTCCTAAGCCCCTGGTGTTTCTAGTTCTTAGAAATAGCAACATACTCCAACCTGCTTAGGACAGATCTGGAAAGAAAGCCAGCATCTACAACCTGATCTGAAGGCAGGGAAAATGCAAAGAGTTCTTTTTGCCTCCTGCACCACCTTGACAGCAGGTGGGTTTTATTTGCCAGATCAGGAGGCAGCTGGTGAGAGCAACGCGCACTGATCCATGGTTAGATCATAATACATGAACCCGTCCTTCTTGACATTAAACAATGTTCTGAGGTTTTCTCTGGTGAATGGATTTCAGGGTAAGAGAGGAAGAATTTGGGCAGTCTGGGGATCCTGTAGCTTTCTTTTCATTAACTCTTAGGAAGCCAGGGTGATTGGTCCCAGCAGGCAGAGGTTTTACCCACCCTATTCACCAATACATTGCCAGCATACAGCACCGTTGGCACAATGCGTATTCTAAGAAAGTGGTGACAGGTGAATGGATTGAGGAGGTGGGGTAGCTTGGAGTGGGGGAGTGTAGATCGTCATTTTTCTTTATTTGTTGATAGAAGATCATCGACCTAGCATAATTACAATGTATGAATAACTTTCCTTCCTTGACCACCTCATCAAAAATATTATGCACCTATGTATACATATTTATACACAAGTGTGTGTGTCTCTGTGTGTGTGTGTGTGTGTGTGTGTGTGAGGGAGGGAGAGAGAGAGAGAGAGAGAGAGAGAGAGAGAGAGAGAGAGAGACTTATAAACTTTCATTTACACTGAAGATGGAGGTCATATTCCAAGAATAACTGTTAGGGCCACAGTTTCAAAAAATTGAGCTTCATGTGTAGTACAAACCAGTCTGTGTTCTCCAGCTTTCCATATTTTGTAACCTTGTGCTAACTTCCAGAAAATGCCTATAGGGGCAGGGATGTTTTGAAATAATTTCAAGATAAAAGTGAAGAGGCAAGGAGGTGATTTTCAAAGCCTAGAATACAAACATGTTCTTTAATGGAGCCTAAAAACGTGTACACACACACACACACACACACACACACACTCTACAGAAGCCCTGCTTATTCAAAAAGCCACAGAGACCTGGTCTATACTAGGAATATGTTACAGCAGTGAGATCAGATTGAGCTTTTTTTTCACCAAGTGAGAAGCAGAATTAATCAGTTTGCAAGGCAGCAGCATTGGCGTAGCTTGTGGAGATGGCCCTCTGGGTTTGTCATCCTCCACTGGGCTGGGATTGGCTGGTCAAAGAGTCCCATTGATTATAAGTTTCTGCCTTGAGAAGCAACGTGACTCATTCCATGTTTTTATGAATCAACTAGGACCTTGCAGCTGAAGGTCCTCCTTTTATCTGCTCTCTCCCTCCCCCCCCCCTCTCTTTTATTAGAAACCTGTATCATCAAATAGGATGTCCTTTTTGCTCGGAAACAAAGCACAGCACATCTGAACTACTATTAGACCTAGGACAAGGGTTCAAGTTGGTGACTCTGTAACTATAAAAGTAGACAAGAAGAAGCAGGAAAAATGGTATTTGTAGATTGATTGGGCAGGTATCTTTCTTACAGAACAAATTGAGTATTGCGGACATTGGGTGACTTATCAAATATATCACACAACCAGTAGTTAGGATGTATATTTGTGTGCCCTCGGGGCTTCTACTCTTTCTCTTTTATTATTGTGACCCTCAGAAACACCACAGATGTGATTTGCCTCTCAGGACTGTTATGTGTGTGGTTGCATCAGTCATTGCTTTAATACATATGGGCCCATTGTGCTTATGTATAGCTAAGGGGGCCTCTTTGGTTAGTCTCAGGGTAACATGGTTTCTCTGAAAATTATATATGTGTTCAAGTGCAGCTCAGAAAGAACCACTGCTTGCTTGGTGCTGTAGAGTTGGAAAGACAGGGTTCTACCCTCTAAAAAATGTAAGCTAATGGGAAACCCATTTCACAAATTCTGCATTTAATGGGCTATGTAACAGTAGATTTAAGTGCCCAGGTAGCAAATGAATGTGTGTGTGTGTGTGTGTGTGTGTGTGTGTGGCCTTTGGAAAAATATGGACCTGGCTATATGTTTGAGCCTCAATCCTTCCTTCTGTGTGACCTTGGTGGCCTTGCCACACTTCATTCATGCTTCCAGAATTCATCTGTGAAACATGGACATTGTGGTGACCTTGTAGTGGTATCAAGAGGACAAACTTGAGTTCTAACTTGTCCATTCCTTGCTAACTAGATACCATGGACCAGGCTTCTTGACCCAGAAACTGGTTCAGGGAGCCTTTTGCAAGTAGTTTACTAAGAAAGACCTTTCAGGGAGAAGAGAGCAGTGCAAATAGGCCAGGGAGAGAGAGCCAAACAAGGGTATGGTCTCTCCTTAGGCAGAGTCAGTTCCTCACAAGAGCAAGGTCACTGGCTGGGCTGCTAATGGGAACATGGGATCTCATAAGCAGAGGTGTTCATACAATAGGGCACAGTTTTCTAGGGAATTATGAGTAGCCAACATCCCCAGAAGGGTTCTGGATGAAGTATATTCTCACTCTTTGGTTGACTTTGCTGATGAGCTACCTAAACCTCAGTGGACTGCTCTGCAAAATGGGGATAATGGTGATTATCCCCCTTTATTAGTACTGTACTGGAGTTGAAGTGCGGTAAGACACACATGACCTTTATGGTTAACAAATCACTTACTATCTAATGCCATCACTATCTTATAGAGTGTTGTCTTTCAAGCTCAAGTGGCTTTGAAAGGGAAATGATTGATAATTAAACCAGGGGCAAATCAGATGGATCCTAGACAAACCAGGGGGTGTGGCTCTACTACCTGATAAGGGTCTGATGACCTGATACCTTGTTCCTGTCTTTGTGTATTTTGAACACCGAGCTTGGGTAAGGTTTGAAACTGGCTGAAGGTCTCCAGGTTAGGCTGTAGGAATGTATTTAAGTGGCCATTAACAAGCCTTGTCTAGTTTGTGGCTCAAATTGGCTCGTGGTGGAAAGTCACTAATGGCTAGGGGACATTTATTTTCCCAGAGTGATTTACAGTGAGAGGCCATATGAAACTGCTAGAAGGAGACCAATTGGATGAAAAATGACTCTGGCTACTCAGGGCTCCATTGGCTGATCTAAAAATGGGCCGAGAGCAGGCCAGACCAGAAGCAAGGTAGAGTTCTAATATGTCATGAGGGTATGTAGGAGACAGGGGAAGAATGATCACTTGCTGCAAACTTGTTATGAGCTAGAAATTGAGTGCTTCTATAGATCCCCAAGGTCAATGTCACTAACTCTGTTCTAAGAAAGACATCAGGACTTCAGAATTCCAAATGAAAGAAAGATACAAAACAAAAACAAAAACAAAAACAAACAAAACAAAAAACCCCGAAGACAAAAATCAACAACAACAAAAGGCCATATTGTTCCTGGACTCCTTACATTTGGGAGCCAGAGATTAATTAGGAGATCCTAATGCTAAAGATAAAGAACAAGAGAGGGAGGGGGCACAGAGAGGCAGGCCGACTCAGTGATGTATAATGCAGAGAGACCTCCATGGATGATTTCTATCCATTCAACACAGAACTGACAAGACTCAAAATTGCATAATGTCTGCCCTGAGACGGCCATTCCTATTTGTGTCATTTCCGTTTCCTCCATGCTTCTGAGGTATAAAATACCTTGAGGATAAAGTTACTGGGACTGTTGATAAAGAACACTCGTGCTCAGTAAACCTTTGAACCACTCAGGGATTAGAATCTTCCCTCACACCCCCCTCCCCCACCCCCGTTTCCTTTGATTAACAGGCCACATTGCAAACACTGATAACTTGAAGACAAGATATCCTAAATCAGTATAAACTGTTGCTGACGGGATAAAGTACGGCCAGTGATGCGCTCTGAGTTTGTTCAAGTAACCAGTTGGAGTCTGGAGGGGTTCAATGACACAGCTGCTCATAAACTTGAGAAATTTTGCTCAGAACTCCCAGTGCCCAACTTGAAAGGTGCTCTGGCATGGAAATTGGGCTACAGTGTTCTTGGCTACTCTGTGTTGAATGAAGGGAGCGGGGTTTGACATGAAAGGGTGACTCTGTGCTTCTGCGATGACTCATAATTAAGAGTCCTTTGGTAATGAGCAGACTCGGTTGCCACTTAGGGGTCAGGGGTCGCTCTGCTCTCCTCTACTGAAGCTCTTGCTTCCTGATCGCCTATATCCTTGCTAATGAGAGCTGAGGAGATGGAACAAATTATCACCGGCTGCCTTGGAGCTTGCAATCCCCCTTCTTCAGCCCTCCAAAGTTGGAATGTGTTTCATCTTACCTGGTTTAGATACCCCAGCCCCTTGACTAGGAGGGAACACAAAATCGGCACGCATCTTTTCTCTTCACAGACCAAATGCCCGACAAAAGCATCTTAAAGGAAGAAAGGTTTATTCTTGGCTCACAGTTTGGAGAAAAACAGTCCATCATGACAGACAAGGCATGGTGGCTGGAGAGGCTCACTCCGTGGTTGGGAGGAGCTTGCAGCTGCTGCTGGCTTGCCTAGTAATGGATCAGGAAGCAGAGAGCTTAGAAATGAGGTCAGGTTATAATCCTGAAAACCTACACTTGTTTCAGTGACCCACCTCAAACAGCCATGCACGTGCCCCCAAAGGTTTCACGATTTTCCAAAATAGCCCCATCAGCTGGAGACCACATATTCAGACACGTGAACGTAGGGGAGACATTTAAGATCTAACATGTAACACGGTGGTTCTTCTGTCATGTCTAACCCCATGATTTTAACCATAGGGAGCCATCTTGTCCCTTGGAGACTATTTTAATCTTGATTCACTCCATCCTTCCTCTTCCTTCCTCTCTCAGAATCACATACGTTCCTCTCTTCCTCCAGCTTTTTTCATTATGATAAAACCAGCAATGGCCATCAAAGCGTGACCCCAATAGCAGAAGAAGTAGCTGGGAAACATTTATAGTTGACGGCCAACAAAGGGCTGAGAAATTAAAATTTATAGTCATATTTTATGTTGTGCAGGATTCATCCAAGTGGAAATAGTTTCACCAAAATAAAAACAAAGTCAATTTCAATTAGCTTAACAATGCCATTTAGAAGGTTTTAATTTGCTGAAAGTCACTAATGGCATAATAGTGATTAAGTTCCAGTATCAGGTATGTCCTTAAACTTCCTTGGAGTCGATGTTGTGGAATTACAAGTAGTATAAGATCAAGAGAAAGTAACAATGAGTCCATTTGGAAAGAGCTTGTTCTGAACACTAAGGATAAATCTCAGTGGTAGAGCATTTAAATAGCGCCCTTGAAGCTCTGGGTTTAAAGGAGAAATTATCAGTTCATTCACTCACCCCTTAGAAAGTATAGCTGGAGATGGTTAGTCAACCCCTCTTTGATAGGAAAACAAGCTGGGCAAGAATCAGTTTTGCCCATAGGAAGTGCCTGGGCTTTGGTTACAGGCAGCCTTAATTTAGAATCTTGCTTTCCTTTCTGTTAGACAAAACCCAAATCCACAATTGTCTCCCAATATTTCTACCTAACTTCTAACTCCCAGTTTTGTTTTGTTTTGTTTTGTTTTGTTTTGTTTTGTTTTGTTTCTGCAAAGACATGGTTGGTAATTCTTGGGTGACAATCCTTCCATAGTGATGAAGGATAAGGATCTAAAAAATGATATGCCTAATGTGCTTTGACCCCACAAGGATGCTTCAAGAAGGGGACACGCTGGGCATGACTGTCATCATGCTGTGCCCATCAGGAAGTACCTTTGGTTTCTGACCAGTCTCCCTCTCATTGAGCTTTACTTCATTGTGACTATTTTATCCTAAGCAAATAGCACTTGTAACTCATCGTAGTAAAAATGACTGATGTTCAGCATTGTGACGATTGGAAGAGTCTTTGAAAATCCTCTTTTTAAGTTAATTTTCTCCTTGCTGGGATCAAATGCCTAATGACAAGCAAATTAAGGAAGAAATTTATTTTTTCTGGCTTACAGTTTGAGGGGATACTTTCCATCCTGGTGGGGGATGCGTGGTGGTAGGATCAGGAGGTCAGCTGCTCATGTTACATTGGCTGTAAGCTAAGAAGAGAATGAATCGAGGTTGTGGTATAAAACCTTAAGACTCACATAGTGCATCACCCATTTTTGCCTGTAAGCTTCCACCTCCTGAAGGCTCTACAACCCTCCCACTACAGCACTACCAGCATGGGCCAAGTGCTCAAACACATGGGCCTTTGGGGATACATTTCATATTCAAATTTCAGCTGCTCCCAAAATACCTTGCCTATAATAGGTGCTCAATAAAGATCATTTTCCTTTCTGAGACTCTCAGGTTTGAATTGTTATCTCTTGGTTCTGATGCACATTGGCAGCCAGGAGCATGGAGTTGACTTTTGATTCTTATACCTAGGGTTGGGGATAGACTATTCTAATCTCTATAACACTGTTCTATGACCACCATCACACCAGCCCTTGCGTTGCATCCATGGGTAGTGTGCAAGGATTCTCTGACAGTTGAGTATGCATAGATAATCTAACCTTTGATGTTTGTTTCACAGTAATTCAAAGGATTCCAAATCCCATGACCTTCAGCTCGACCAGTGACATCCAGTGTTAACCACAAAGCTCACCCAGGCACAGGAATTTGTACCTCCAAGTTCCTAGCACTTCTCTTTCCTAAGATGAATCCTTTTGACATCTTGGCATTTGTCGTAGAAGAAAAACTTTAATTAGAGCCAGAAGAGACTCTTCATAGGAAAGGGCAGCAGGCATGTAATCTCAAATTAGTTCCTCCGTGTGTGATCTCATACAGGAAATTGGCTGGAGTCATGGCATTAAAATGAGTACGTTTTATGTTTGAAGGCTCAGGAGATGGCATTGCTGCTCCGTCTTTGAACGTGATATTTTCTTCATAAGAGCATGCAGTCAGCTTCTGCCTTTAATCTTCTTTTGCCAGTGACCCCCCGACTCTTCCTTCATCTAGTCTCATTTTCAGCACTGGCTGGGAGCAGGGCATGCCAAATAGCACATTCCCCAACAAAACCCTGTTAGCAGGCTAAAGCATCAGGTCTTGTTACTCTCGACTTCTCCAAATGAATGTGGTTCCCAGAGCTCAATGCAAGATAATTATTCCCCTATGCAAGGAAGCATAATGATTCATATCTTGGAATGGCACTGTGGGCAAGCCTTGTGTTGTAAAATACTCTGTATTTGAAGTGAAGTGGGCCTGCATGTAAACCATGGGTCTGATCATCTTAGAATCTTGTATAACTAGGAGATGAAACCTCAATTTGTTCATAGGTGATATAGCCTTAATAGTGCCAATGGGGTAAGGTTCTTGTGTAAGGAAGGATAAAAATAGATAATGGGGACTTTGGGAATGGTTCAGTTGGTAAAGTGCTTACCTGAATTCAGTCCCCAGCTCCCATATAAAAAAAAAGCCAGGTGTGGTGGTATACACTTATAATCTCAGCATCAAAGAAGTAGAGACATGTAGGGCCTCTAGACTCAATGACCAGCCATTGTAGCCTACTTGATGAGCCCAAGGTCCTAGTGAGAGACTGTCTCAAACAACAAGACAACAGAACAATACGAAAACAAGAAATAAAGTTGATGGGCAACTTCTGAGGACTGGTAACCCAGGCTGATTTCTGGTTTCCTCTCACAGAAGCACAGATGTGGATATCTATCCACACATGCACTTACACATCTCACATGGACACCCATAATATACTCACACATAGACACATACACAGAAAGGTAGTGTGGACCTAAAGTACCTAGCAGTGATATTGGTACATTAAATGTTTGTTGAATTAATGATTTCTGTGGCACCTGTTACGTGTCCAAAAGACATTACTGGTGTGGAAGAGATGCAAAGAAATACATTAGAAACTCTCCAGTACTCTGTAAAACTTCTTCCTGTGTGTAGTGTGAGGGGTAGAACCTGAAGCCCTATGCATGCTTGACAAGCTCTTTATCATTGAGCTGCTTCCCTAATGCTTCCCTAACCCCTCTCTCATAAGGTTTTCTGGAGGGATCCCACCATTCAGCCCCTACATGTCCCCCCAAAAGTTTGCAGTACCCCAAGATCTAGAGAAACCTTGGAAGGATGCACCAAGACTGATTCCTAAAGAAAGAAGTAGAACGCAGATAAATTGTGCTCCTGTAGTGTGCCAAGCTTAGAAACCTTTAGAGGAACCAGCAGCCTGTTCCTCCCTGACCTCAGCCTATGTTGCTTCTCTGCTGACCATGTGACAGGTCCCTGTCCTAGCTAATTCCTACAGTGACTCTCAATCTTGAGACTGACAAGGGTGTCAACCCCTAGCCTTGGCTGCTAGGTTTTAGCAAGCCTCCATACAGCAGAAATGTTTTTCTTCTGATTTTCATGTAGCTGGGAAAGAATTTGATTGGTCACTGATTGGCAGCCTCTAGATTTCTCACACTCTCTCTCCCAAGTCCTCAAAGGAATAAAGACCTTAGACTGTATTTGTCCTGTTGTCTCCTACACTGGCCTAAAATAATACCACTGTGGGATTAACAGCCCACTTGGAATATTTGTGGGGGAGGGGTGGGAGGGGAGCTGGCATGCAGATACACTTGTATAGATGTTATATGTGCATCTTGTTTGTGAGTGTATTGTGTGTGGAGGAATAGATACTCCAAAATCAACAAAGAACAGCGATCAAACGATTTAGGTAAGAACTACAAAAAATATACAAACAAAACAAGACCTAATTACGTATTGAGAGAGAGAGAGAGAGAGAGAGAGAGAGAGAGAGAGAGAGAGAGAATGTGTAAAAGATTTTTCAAATGAAGCAGATTGTACTGATGTATTTAGGGAGTATATGTGTCCGTGTGTGCAGCTAATTTTAAGAAGAGGCTATGGATTTGAAAAAGAGTAAGGAGGGGCACATGAGAGGATTTAGAGGTAGGAAATGGAAGGGGAAATGATGTAATTATATTGTAATTTAAAGAATTTCTTTTCAAAGGGAAAGAAAAGAACCATACTGTACTGATTATAATGGCAGCCCTCTCTGTGCATAGACAGTTACACTCCACTCCTTCCCCACTCCTCTCTCCCCTCCATGGTTTTCTGAGTCAAGATGTCACTGAGTTGCACAGACTGGCCTTGAGCTCACTGTGTGGCTTCCCACTGGGAGTCCTTACCTTCCTGAGTGCTGGGATTGTAGGTACATGCCACCACCCTGCCCAGGTAGGAGAGACTCTCATCCAAAAAAGATTGGAGAGCAGAGCAAGGACTGGAACTGTAGCCCTGTTCATTCCCCTTTTAGGATCTTACATTTCTTATTCCAAATTATTAAATAATATAGAATAAAGTCTTTCATACCTGTTTAATAATCTTGGAAATTCTAACAGCACCAATGAACAATTATCTACCAAGTAAGGACTAAGTTAATATCGACATTCAATAAATATTCACAGGATAGGTAAATAAATGATTGACAGTGCACATAATAATTAAGGCTGTTGTAGCATAGCCAGTGGCCACTCAGGGTAGATGTAGCTTTAAGTCTTCTTCCCTCATCAATGAGAAACCTGCATCTATCTAGCATTTTTACCCAATAAGGAAGGTAATCTCTTTGAACATCTGCAGCGGGTGGATCTTTGAGTGAGGACTGGATGGACCCCAGAGGAAATACATTTTCAGGGAGTTTTATTCCTTCTTAACACACCGTGTGATTGTGGAACCCAGAGTTACTTCCCTCATCTCTAATAACTACCTTCTCTGGGCTGGGAAATTCGGGGCTTTGAGCTCTGAGGATACTCTGTAATTTTCTCCCTATTGACCTCTGTCTCTTCCAAGTGCCGGAGGCCAGGGCTGTCTGAGAGAACGTGGGGGCTGCCTCTGATAACTGTTATTCCTGGCGTGCTCACTCAGACTGTGTATCAGCAACAGAATTTGAAAAGAAACTGTACTTCCATGACTCTGTTCCCATCTTTTTTGTTACACATTAGCCCCCATGCCCTCTCCTCAGTCTTCAAATAGTTGGATGTGTTTCCTATGGGCTGTTGTATGGGTGCTCAGAATATTGTTCTCCTGTTTTACCCCTTAAATTATGACCTTTTCCTGTCATCCTTTTTGGCCCCCATCACCCCTGAAGCATCCATATTGTACATCTATTTTGTGCCCACTCTGCCTATAGTCATATTCTCATGGTAACATGAGAAGATAAAATAAGGATGCTGTCATCATTTCCTTTATGTTATTTATTTATTTATTTATTTATTTATTTATTTAGTATTATTATACCATTATCCATATATTAATAACCCTCATGAAAGCCTTATTTTGTGTTATGGACACTATTCTAAGGGTCCTGTAGCTATCTCTAGGACACCAGATGAAGAAGAAATGGAATCAGAAGTGAGTGAATTGGATCAAGATCTGAGCTAAGGATGTAGCTTAGGTCAATGGTAGAATGTTTGCTCAGCCTGTAAAAGACCCTGAGTTTGAACCTCAGCACGACAAAAGAACTAGACAATAACCACCCAGATAATAAGACAGAGCTTAGATTTGAGCCAGGTAGGAAAACAGTTTGATGAGTTAACAAATCCAACATTGATACATTATAGCTGTCTTCATTCACGCCGCTGGTTTTTCTCATTTTTCCCCCTCAGAGGACACAGTTATTTTTTTCAAGGGAATTGATACACAGTGCACAGTGCCATGCAGATACTTTGCTTCCTGAATTTGTCTGAACTCTGGGGAGACTCTCACTACATTCTCCATAGCTCCCTTCTTCTCCTCTAACAGTTATTCGTTCTTGTCTTTGGTAGGAGAAGAAAAACAGGCCTTGCGTGGGATCAAAGAGAATTGCTTTTCCATTTATCTGTGCTACAGTAGTTCAGTCAGCTAATGGAGAGCTATTAAGACCACCGTTCTTATGACTGGTCTGAGTGATTTCGTAATTGGATTCTTTTTATCCTCCCAGCAAAACTCACTAAAATTGTTCCGTTTGGGGGTTTGTCATACACTCTGACTCAACCTTGCAGTCAGAACTGGAGAATGCTTCATGCAGGCCTTGATGTAACCTTCCACTTCTCGAAACAGCAGCTTCAGTTTGGAGGGCCTTCTTGATCTGACCTGGGGAATAGCCAGCACCTCTGGAACAAGAGGAGAACAAAAGCCATTGTCTCCCTCCTCCCTCCTCCCTCCTCCCTCCTCCCTCCTCCCTCCTCCCTCCTCCCTCCTCTGAGATGCAAGGCCTGTGTCCTCAGCCAGTGGCACTTGGCTCCTTCCTTAGGCAGCTTGCTATTCCCTTCCTAGTCATACTCTTTTCTTTCCGGTCTTCAGCATAACTGGGCTTGTTCCCTCCTGAGTAGATATTAAACTTGAAACATAACAGAGAAGCTATGTCAACCCAGTATCCTCTAGAAAACAAGCAATCTGGATCCATGAGAGAAAGGAGCTTGAAAAAAAAAAACGTTAGAAAATAGTGTTTTTCTGTTGACACCCCCAGATGCCTCCTGCTTTCTTCAGACTATCTCTGCTCTCTTCCCTCCCTCCCTCCCTCCCTCCCTCCCTCCCTCCTTCCCTCCCCTCTATGTGTGTGTGTGTTTCCATGACTGTTCAGAGCTTTGAGCAGTGTCTTCCTCTTTTACTCTCTAGCTCATTCATTCATTCATTCATTCATTTGTTTTGAGACAGGGTCTCTTATTGAGCCTAGATCTCCCCAGTTCAGCTAGACTGGCTGACCAGCAAGCCTCATGCCACTTCTGTCTGCCTCCCCAATGCTGTATTACAAAGGTGGATAGCTGTGCCCAGCTCTCCACTAGGGTGCTAGGGATCTGAGATAAGGCATGAATGCTTGCGTGGCAAGCTTTTTACCACATGAGCCATTTCTCTGCCCTCCTCCCAGATTCTAAACTCTGTCCTTACTCTCTGTTCTTTTATTTTTATCTTGGCTCACCTTCGTCCTTCCACTTTCCAAGGGTAAATCTTTGCCCTTTCCAACACACTTCAATTCAGCAAGCCTTTGATTTACCTGGTTCTCCCTCTCCTCAATACACTAGTGTACAGCCTGAGCTGGCAGCCAAGCAGGGCTGAGGGATAAAGAGAAGGGGAGAAAAGGGAAAAGCTCAAAACTCTCGATGTTTTCCTGTTTGAGTCTCCAGCAGAAGAATCGTTGTTTGCCAGCCTTTGATGTGCCCTGTACTAAGCATGTTTGGAAGACAGACTTCTGGAGTTGCTAATTACCTATGGGGAAGGTAGAAGCCTCATGATCCTGCTACTGTCTCCTTTTTAAGCTAATGACACTTAAATATTAATGAAACAACATTTGAAATTCAGTTCCTTAATGCTATGGTTTGAATTTGAAATACCTCCCCCACAGGTTCATGGGCTGAACACTGGGTCCCTAGCCACTGGCGCTATTCTGGGATGTTCTGGAAGCTCTAACGGGTAGGACCTAGATGGAGAAATTCATACACAATGCACAGTGTGGACATTATGTTTGGTTCCCAGTTCCTTGCTACCCTGCTTCCTGTGTATCATGAAGTGAACAACCCCTTCCCCCATGTTCCCACCATCATGCTAACCTGTTTCACAACACACCCAGACTCAATGGAGTGAGAAACTGGGGGCTGAGTGTCTATAGATGTAAGCCAAATGAAAACATCCCTTCTCCTCACTTACGTTGGGTATTTGGTCACATCAACCATAAAAGTGACTATTGTTTTCAACCACAATGACCACATTTTAAGTGTTTGGTATCTGTACGTGTGTCCAGTGGCTACAATATTGGCGAGCCTAGAGAGAGGCTGTTCCCATTACTCTAGGATGACATAGATGTAACCATGCTAGTCTTTACCTCTCTACATTTGTCCTATTGAAACAATAGTTTTCTTATACATCTTGTAATCGGTAGCAACGTCCTGGGAAATAACTGTCCTACTATAGCAACAGTGGACGTTTCTGTTTGGGACTCCTGTGCCCTTGATGGCTTTATGAAGAAATCAAACTGGGGTCACACTGAAGCCTTTTTCCTCTCCGTGGAGAGGTGGGTTAGCGCCGGAGGGTTTGAAGAATGGATGGAAAAGCACGTCCATTCAATTCTTCCATTTGTGAAGCACCCACTCTCAATGAGACAAGTTAATAGCTGCTTTCTCCATGCTGGCTGTGACCCTTGTATAGCAGCCTCTTGTGGAATTGTCACACTGTGTAGTCATTTATTTTGCTGAGCTCTGAACTCCTGGGAGGCGCAGATGTCACTGTCAGTGTTGTAACATCATTGCCTAGCCAACCCCCAAAACACAGAGGGTCTGTAGAATCTAAATTGGATGAGAATGAATGTTTCATACAGGTAACTGCTGCCAAGAACCCTTCTGGAGCTCATGCCTTGGTCAGCACACAACATGGAACATAGAGATGTTAACCTTTTCAGCAGCCCTCATGGGAACAAATACCTCCTGCCTCTCCCAGGGGTTGAGTAGATAAATACCTCAAAGTCCCCCCAAATCAAAAGCGTTAGTCTTGGCATCAAAGACAGCTTATTTGTGCCATGCTCTTCTGTGTCTGTTGAAAACTGGCTCTGGATATTTACATTCTCAATATGTCTCTTTGGCTATTTTATTACATGGTGAAAATACCATTGGAGCGTGTCTTGCATACTAATTTAGACAGATGATAGGAATATAGTTCTTTTCCCAGACACACTAGCAATAAAGAACTCACACAGCTATATCCTTTCCTAATAGCATCCATCATCACTGTTCATGTCATAGGGGAAAGGATCTGGGTGGGGCAATAATCTCATTAATAAGAAAATGGTAGGCTATGAAAAAACAACTTTAGATGGATTGGGGAATTCCTTATTTATCGTATGGATGTAAAAGCTTGTTTACTTAACAATTGTGGTTAGAGAGGGGCAGGCAGAGTTCTATGGATCCAGACTCCAAGGGGACTGTGGTCAAGAAAAGTAGGAAGAAGGGGGCAGAGCCATCTAAAACACAGTCTTTCCACCCTCTGATTGAACATGGGTCTTCTCCATACTGTGACTCACTCAGGACAGTCTGGCTGTCCTCACATCAGATACTCTCCTCACATCAGATAGTCATTGAGAGTTACATACAAGGTATCCTTGCTTTGCACATAATTTTCCTCCCAAGAGCAAATTATTTTCACAGTCTTGAGCTATCAAAATGGGTACTTAAAAAGCCAAGAAAGGAAAAAAATATGAACAAGATTTTTCTGAGATCAATCAATACCTATTTTCCTGGGCATGCACATCCTACCAGCTGGGGTAACAAGCAGATAGCAAAGCTTCTGAAGAAATAAAACAAATCAAACATTTGCTTCTTTGACCCTATCTGGATCGGAGTTAAGTGCTTTGATGAACATATTATCGGCAAAACAAGACCAGAATAATAAGTGGCCCATGATCTCTGGCAATTTCTGCTTGGTCAGAGCCTCACCTCAGATCTGCTTGGTCCCTTTCCTAATTGGTAGAGGCTGTCCCACATGCTGCGGTCCTTGCTGCCCATTGGGGGTCAAATTCCACTTGGAATTTGAAGGGCTTTTCCTTGATGCCACCTGTTCTGCAGCAGTCTATGATCTCAACTTCCTAAGGACATAGAGGAAGCACTTGGATGTAATTTAATTCTGACTTTTACACCGAGACATATAAAAATCCTGCAGTATCTTGGTGGCCCTGCCTGCTAAGCCCCTTCCATTTTCTTTTCCCTCAGTCTCTGTCCCCTTTTTTTGTCCTTTGATCTCCTTAATTCCTTGTTTTCTTTTTCTCTTACTAAGTCGCATCCTTAATTAATGGTCTTATTCTAATTTCAGGTTTTATATAATTAGTTGTTAGGATGCATAAGACCTTCCTTCTCAGGGCCTACCACAGAAAGGATCCTTTAAATATTCAAAAGTAATAACTGTTCCTTGAGCATGAGGGAATAAAATGCTTTAAAGTGGGTATTTCACCACTGCTCTGGTAATAGATTCTGACATATGTCACCAGAATATTATTTTAGGGCCTCAGTCTTTATTTATAGTGTTACTGGGTACTATGCCTACTGACAACTTATAGCCCATCCCCTTCTAAAGAATCAATTTTGGCCAAAGAGATGCACACCCCCCTTGTCCTTGTCCAGAACAATCTCAATCTCTCTCTCTCTCTCTCTCTCTCTCTCTCTCTCTCTCTCTCTCTCTCTCTCTCTCTTCC
>LR753737.1:0-98731 GCA_902729485.2 Mus minutoides | reverse complement strand
AACAAAGACAAGAGATCTCTGAGGCAGTTTGGCTAGCCAGGTTAGCAGACTTGGTGAGTTCCAGGTTCAGTGAGAGACCATGTCACAGTAGATAAAGTAGAGAGGGAACTAGGAAAATGCATGATACCAGCTTTGGGCCTCTTTATGCATATGCTCACACACATGCAAACACACACACACACACACACACACACACACATACACTTCCTCCTAGAATGGGAATAAATGCCACAGGATATTTGAACCACCAATGAAAGGGGAAGAGGAAAGAAAACCAGCAAACAACAACAAAAACCCAATCAGTTTATACACTATACCAGGCCTCAAAGACTAAAACATCCTGTATTATAAGGGTAGGAGAAACAATTGCCATCTTCACATAGCAAGTCTGTATTGTATCAAATGATATAGGGCACAAGAATAGTTCTTCTATAATAAGACACTGGTTTCTGAAGGTGATTTCTATAGTGGTCTGCCTCTTAACTGTATTGATGGCAGAACAAAGCTTTGTGGTGTCTGAAGAGAATACAGTCCGAATATAGGGTGGAGATTTTGTGATCTGCATCCATGTAAATGTGCGTTCAAGAAGTGTTTTCACCGTGGTGGTCTTCGCTTAATGTCATAATGTTGTTTGGAGCCCATGATTGGGCCTGAAGTTACTGACTATCTGGGGGAAAAATGGGCTGGCAGAAGCCCTAAAATTTCTTCACATCAACCCTTTTTTATGAGCATTTTCTTTTTTTTTTCCAACTTTTATTAGATATTTTCTTCATTTACATTTCAAGTGTTATCCAGAAAGTTCCCTATACCCTCCCCCCTCCCGGCCCTGCTCCCCTACCCACCCTTTTTTAATTTGGAAAACGAATACACCATGACTGGGCAGACTGGTTCATTATTTACTTCACAGTACCTCCTAAAGAATACCAATCTATCACCTTGTATGTTTGTTAAGATTGTTAACCTATGAAACATTACCATTTTAAAAACTAGCATATTCCAAATGACAAGAGATGGGAGTGCAAAACAGGCTTCTGTGGTTTGTAAATTACAAGATGTTGATTTAATGGTTAAAACCCCAGCTCAGAAGTCACAGTAAAAGGATGTGCATGCTTATTCGAGATGGCCTTGGATAGGGTGCTGGATTCCTTTTATACGGGGAAATTAAAATGGTCCTTACCTCAGCACTCACAGGTAGTGTTTTCATTATGGGAACAGTGCTCATTGATGCCGACCTGATACAGACATATCATGATACCGACATGATATGGACAGTGTAAGATCTCTCACTACCTCTCTGGAGACTTCCTAGGTGACATACTTCACTAAAGAAAAAAAAATTATAGAGGCCAAGGAAGGCTAGCTCCTATGATAAGTCCATATCTTTATCATGGCCAGGATGTGTTTCCCTGGACATCAATTCTACTATTATTTTAAGTAGAAACCACAGGATAGGGGCCATCAGAACAGTGTGAGAGCTGGGGAGGACCCTGTGATGGTCTGTAATGCATGAGTGAAGTGAAGGGTCTAGAATCTACATACTAACATACCCTTTCACCACTAAGTTTCCTCTTAGTCTTTTTGCCTCTGAATCTGAGAGCCTGGACTTTTGTACCTTTGGTTGATCTTGCATTTTACAGTGTCTTGGGCAATAAAATAAGAAAGAAGACTGAAGGCCTTTGTCAAGTCTCAGCTCTGCCGCATACTGCGCCCAGTGCCTTTGGCAGCTCAGTTTTTCCATGGGATTCTTAGTGTGTATGTCTATTTGATAGGCAAACTGATACTTGGATGTTTTATGTTTTCTGGTATTGTTATAGAGATTAAAGAGACTTGCATGAAAACGTATTGTGAGCTCTGCTATGCCAGGTAAATGTAGGGCAATATTATTTAAAAGGAATGTTCCCAAATGCCTCCATATTTCCTATTATGACATTAGAACCCTCCTCTTATGAGTACAGTTCTTCAGGACACCTTTTCACACGACTGTCTACAGCACATCAGGATACTATGCATCAGTAATAGCCTGTTATACCCAATTTCTGACTAGCAATTTAGTATAAGAGGAAAAACAATGGTTTGTGTGTATATATATATATATATATATATATATATATATATATATCTTATAATTATTAATATGTTAATATTATCAATAGTAATCTGGTGATATTAAATATTTTATATATATTATATATTAAAATTATACCAATGTTTTTAGATAGGGTTATATCAGAACATTAGTAAGTTCTTTCAACCACTATTCTGCAGTGACATCACATGCTTGAAAACTGTACTATATGACTCAATTTAGAGATGTAGAGACCCTGCCACAGGCTTGTGCATCCCAAACTCTACCTACCGTGCCTTCCAGGTCATGATGGGCCATATACCCTCAAACTGAGAGCCAAAATAAATTGTTCTTCCCTTAAGAAAAAAAAAAAACATAGTAAGAGAGGCATCTAGAGGTTTTGTCCACTACCATCCAGGCCCCCATGTGCATCTGGGTGATTATGCCTAGTACTTAGCAACTCCCCTGCATCAGTGTTCAGGGAAAAATCAGGTTGTCTCTGAAAGTACTGGAAACGCTAATTATGAAGCTGTGTGACTTGATTGGCCTCTGTTTTGTTTTGCTTTTGTGGCCATGAAAAATAAAAGCAGCAAGTGCAATGGCTTTTGTTTTCATAGTTCTAAACAGCATTGCTTTATCTGGGGAAAAATGAATAATGTTTCCATGGGTGGCAGTACTTGCTTCTTATGTAGGTATTCGTTTTATGAGACCAACTCTACACAGAGGATTCAAGTAGAGAGATCCCAGTAGGAAGATGTGAGAATAACAAGGAACTCAGAAGGCAGGAGGCATGGTGGGACATCAAGTTGCTCTCTTCAGAATGGTTCCACTTCCTGACTTTTGGGAAACAACCATTTGTTGGGGTGATGTAGTTGCTCATATTAAAAATGGCTCCTGGGACTGGAAAGATGACGCTGTAGTTAAGAACACTGGCTGCTCTTTTAGGGGACCCAAGTTTGACTCCCAGCACCCACATGATAGTTCACAACCATCTTTAACTACAGTCCCAGGGGATTCAATACCATCTTTTTGGCCTCCATGGTCATCAGGCATGCACATGAAAATGGATCAGTGGTTAAGATGGTATCCTGCTCTTATAGGGACCCCAATTTAATTCCCAGCACCCACATCATGTGGCTCACAACTGCCTGTAATTCCAACATCAGGGAGTTTCCACATGTCCAGGCTTGTCCATCAGGTGCCTGCTGCATATGAGCATACTCAAATGCAGACACAAACACATACACATAATTAAGAATAAGGTAAATCTGTTACAGATATTGCCCTTGAACATGCCACATCATCTAACATGGTAGGTGGAGAAATTTCTATAAAGGGAGAGCATATTCAGGAGGCTGGGGAGATGGCCTTTGCCTTCCAAAGGGCCCCTTACAATATCCGGATCATCTGAGGCAAGATGGGGAACTCACCTCATGCATGATCAGGAAAACCTCAATAAAGAGTTGATTTTTCAACCCATCCTTCAAGGAAGCCATCCTCTTTGACTTCCTCTGTCCTGTATGAATGAGACCAACAGTTGAGAACATTTGTTCTACAAGCTTGAGAACCTGAGTTCAAATCTGTGTAAAAAGCTAGGCATGGCGTTATACATTCCTGTGACCTCAGCACGAAGGGAAGAAGGATGGACAGGAGAGTCACTGGGGCTTTATGATGCCAGCCTAGATTTGAATTCAGAGAGACTCTGACACTAGGATATAAATTAGAGAGGAACAGAGGTGATCATCCAGTGTTCTCTGGCCTCCACATAGGCATGTACACACATACATATACTACACCACATGCACACACACATATACACACACATGTGCATCACATTCACACATAGTGTACTGTATTCTATAAGGACTCAAGTTTCTATTATGCTTGAAGTCAAATTTGTATATATATATATATACATATATATATATATATATATATATATATATATATATATATATATATACATATATATATATATATATATATATGATAATACTGACTTAGACTGTGCGTCTCTGGTTTCCTACTTTGGAAATGGACACCACAATTCATTGTTCATGTCAGTATCATTGGGTTTAAACTAATGAAATGAAAATAGTACAGTCCCAACCACAAATCAGACATGTAATGAACTTCAGCTGCATCCACTTCAAGAGGATGTGCATGATACAACAGAGAAACGCAGTCCACAGAGGACAGGTCACCTCTTCTGTACTGAAATAGATACTTGCTTCCCAGGAACAGCGGCATGTCGCATGACCTGATGGAATCACTGAATAGTTTACTATAGGAACAGTCTGTCTTAGCCCTTCTGAGAGCTCAGTAGCTTGGATCTCAGCTCACAGTCACCACACCCACTTCATGCTGAAGGTGACTGAAGACAAGCCCCCTAAGCCGGGTAACCAGCATCTAGCTGGAGCCTTCTCCAGGGGCAGCTGTGTTTTCAGAATGGCTGAGTGATTATTTTCTGGCATTTCTCTATCAGGGTCTTGGAAAACCCGTAAGTTCTCTCACAAAGGGAAGCAGTGAGCTGAACTGTGCGTGGGGTGAGGTGAAGTGCTTGATTTGAGACAGAAATTCTTTTTACTGTTCTATAGGGACACTTTAGACAATGGATCTTTTCACAGAAGTGAGGTTGGTACACAGCTGATATTGTCCTGTGTCAGCTCTGAAACGGTTTTTAGCACATTCCCTCTTTTATTTTAAAGAGAGGGGTGAGGCCTCCTAAAATGTGCACATACTTCTCGCCTTCTTGGCTAAAGACGTGTGCTCCGAGCCAGTGTTTCTTGAGAACTGGTGCCACGTTTCAGGGCTTGACCCTTCATTTCTACAACAAGCCTGTGAAATGGGTGCTGCCTAATCCTTGCCTTGCAGATGAGAAAACTGAGGACAGAGAAGCCAACTTAGTGATTTATTCAAGATTGTGTAGTCAGAAGTAGTAAACTTGAAATTTGAATTCCATCTCCCCAGCCCCTTAAGAAAGAGGACTTATTGCTGGAGAACATTTTGATTTAAAAAAAAAAAAAAAAAAAGGACAGGAATCGTTACTAATCATCAAAGTAGAAAATCTGAAGGTTTATATCAAAAGCATTTCCATTATGCTGGAGTTCGAAAAAGAATTAGTCTTCAAGCCAAAAGCGTAAACTTGTACATAGCCATGACAATTCCTTGGTTCCACAGATGTCATTTGAGCACCTGCTCTGTGGTGTGACTGTGAGACCATTATATGCCAGGTACTATAGAAACAAATACACTTCATGAGGCATACAATTGCCTTCCGAAGGGCCCCTTACAAGATCCACACCACCTGAGTCCAGATGGAGAGCTCACCTCACTCATGGTCAGGAGAACCTCAAGAAAGTGTTGACTTTTCAACCCATCCTTCAAGAAAGCCATCCTCTTTGACTTCCTCCATCCTGTATGAATGAGACCAATGCATGAGAGCGGGGGACACCGGTAGAATTAGATGCTATTCTGGCTTCAAAGAGGCCTCACTGTTCTCATAATAGTTCAAGCCATTTTGCTTGGCCAGATGCTAACAGACCTTAGGTTGTTCGATGGAACAGTTTGTTTTCTCAGATGGTGGCTAATGAAAAGGAGAAGCTCCTAAGAACCATATCCCTTGATAAAAGATATCTTTTTCAATGAGATGTGTTCTTCCATGCATGCGGTTAGCGAATGAAGTTAAATGCAGCTCTAAGGAAAGATCTAAAACACAAAGCTATTGGGTGTGTTGATGGCATCTGTGAAATTGAGCATGGGACTTCCTATGGCAATGGCTTAGACATAACTTTCATAACTGTCTCATTTTAAATGTAATGAATGAACAGGAAATACCTTGTAACTTCTCTCATGCAGATATGACTTAGATTCTATATTCTCAAGATCCCTAGGGCCATCTTTTGACGTCCCTTCTCTGAGCTACCTTCCTTTTATAGGAAATCCTGAAGTCTTTCGACGGCTCCTGTTCATTATTGTGGATGCTGCTTATGCACAATGCTGGCATAAATATGTATGGTGACTGAGGAGAAATGGTTGGTTGTCTTGAGCCCTTTTAAATTAGGTGCCCTTTCTCCTGTCTGTCTCACGGATAGACCGGTAGCCACTGCGTCTGACTGTTTTCCATGTGTCTGCTTCTGACCACTCCCTAGTATGTTTTTTAAACCTTTGATTAAGTGCTGGGATGTCTAATGACCAATCTAGTCAATATGTGTTTTCAGACTAAGAGTGAACAGACTCGGAGGAGGGGGGAGGAGAAAGGGCTGAGTCAGAGTGTGAGCAGCAACTCTCTTCTCTGCCAGGAAAGCATTACTTATCCGCACAGAGATAATTGAATTTTGTTTTATTGCTGATATCTAGCTAAGTGGCATTACTATTAGGGACACTTTGGCAAGAAGGAATTTTTTTTTTTTAACAAAAGGGAGGAGAGGAAAGGAGGGGGAGGGGGAGGGGGAAAGGCAGGGGAGGGAAGAAAATGCAGAGCAGAGCTTGAGTGGCCCTCACTTTGAATTTCTTTATGCTTGCTGTTCACAGTGGCTTGAACTTCATTGACCTGATGGTGCGACAGGGAAACATAGACAACCCTCCCAAGACACCCTTGGTGCCAGGATTTGAATGCTCGGGAATTGTTGAGGCTCTGGGGGACAGCGTAAAAGGATACGAGGTAAGGTGTCAAGTCTGACTTCAACCATCATAATCCTCCAGAGCCCGTGAGGTAGTAAAACTGTGAAAGCGTATTTCAGATAATAGCAGCCATGTTTTGTTTTGTCATTTTGTTATTTGGTAATATTCACCATGTTTGCAATGGTAGGACTTCCCACCCACCCCCCCCCCNACCACCACACACACCACACACACACACACACACACACACACACACACACACACACACACACACACACACACACACACACACACACACACACACACACACACACACACACACACACACACACACATACACACACACACACATACAGACACACACACACACACACACACACACACGATCAGTAAAAGTTTTTACTATCCCCTCAGTTTCTTAAGATGTAGTAATTCTCTATGAGGTTAAAAGGAAGAAAGCTGATCCCAGATTCAAGTCACCAAAGCCACTTGACACTTCCTACAGTCTCATGGCCTTGACCCATATTCCCACCCTCGCCCCCAATGCTACAAAAAAAAAAATACATGCAAAGAGTGAGGAAATAAAGGTGAACCCTGAAAAATCCAATGCCAGAGTTCTCTCTAACTTGAACTTCAGCCTGCAGCTCATCCTCTTCCCAGCTGGAACTTCGCTCTACCTGAAAATATTGAATGTCCCAAATAAATGGTGATGAGTGCCTGGAAGCCTCATCCCATTTAGAGATGTTTCTGTCAAAGCTTCCCAAATAATATAGAAGATGAAAAGCCCAAAGAAGACAAGGGAGGAGGAGGAGGAGGAGGAGGAGGAGGAGGAGGAGGAGGAGGAGGAGGAAGAAAATGAGCTTGTGATTTTTATATACAACTTTCCTTTCTCTGTCCCTAGTAGATATTCACCAAGGCCCAACTTTCCCTGGAAGTGCTGCATCTACATACATCAGTTTGTTGTTCACTCTCCCACATGGCCCCAAAGGAAAATCTCAGTCTGCCCACTCTGTTAGCCATGAGCATTGAATAAATATTAGTTACCAGAAGTGTTATTGGTCTTGATTTAGAGGGATAACTTAACATTCTCAATTAGATGCATTATAGCTTATCTTCTGGTTAGCCCTAGCTGACAGTAATATCAGGCCTTCATGTCAGCCTCTCTCTTCTGCCAGTGGTTCTCACATGTGCATATTTTTTAAAAGGGCCTCTGCATGTTTTCATGCAGAGTGTGATATGGGAGAGAGCCGACACTAATAAACTCTGTGTGATTCTGATTTAAGATTCTTAATGTTGGAGATGGAATCCCATTGGGGCTACATGGTCCATGGTACTCTTGGTGTGATCAATAGCAAAGGGTTGAAAAGTTGCTGCCGGAAGCCATCAGTAAAGGACTGATGTGGGCTCATGGTCTCAGGGCTGATTTTAGTTTTCCTACTAGAATCAACTAATTGGATAAATAGGCATATGTATATATTTCACATGTATGTGAGTATGTATGTATATGCTGATCCTACACTTATACTGTAAATCACATCATGACACTCAATTTATTTCCATGTGGACACTAGAGGCCGTTAGCTACTCTAGGGTACTGAGTATGTGTGTCCATTTTCACAAATACATGAAGAAGCCAGTGCCGTGTTCTCTTTATGACCTGGTCCAAATGCTTACATTGAAGAAAACGCTTAACAGAGTCACTGGCAGTGGGGTGGCCTTTCTTTTCTCTCTCACTTTTGTCACTGGGCATCCATTCCTTCTGCTTCATGCAGTGGAGCACATCTGTGCTTACCAGTGTGTCAGTGTGGATGGCCAGTTTATTCTTTGTAAAACAGGTACATGTGTTGCTCTTTTCTTGGTTTCCATGCACTGTGGTACATGCACTGGGTCTATATTACTTCATGAATACTGTGTCCATTTCAGAGATGAAGAAAGTGCCTTAAACAGTATGTTTTCTTCACAGCACATAGTACTAAGAAGCTGTCACGATGCTGTTCTAGCTCCCTGACCTTTTGACAGCGGTTTGATATGTCTTCGGCTTCCTTTACACGAGCATACTAATAGACATTCATTTGTTCATGAGGGCTATGATGGAACCCATCTTAAAGGAGTTGCTGCTACTGTTGGATAACATTAGAAAACATACACTAAGCTATAGGGAAAATAAAACACTGGGATCAATTATAAGAAAAATCTGTCCAAAACTGAACCATTTCTTTAGGAAAGCCATTAATTCTGGGGAGCTGACACTGACCACAGCAAACCTGTTGCATCTGAAAGCTGTACTATAAAGAGCGAATGTTTCAAATCCCCAAATGTTCTCATTTATCCAGCACTTGGTGACTCATACGAACTGTTAGTGTTTCTTAGGCTGTTCCCGTTTGTCTTTAATAATGATGAGCTACACAAACAACAACGACAACAACAACAACAACAATGACAACCTTGTCATTTCAAAAGGTTTGCTCTTTCCCTTCCCTTTTCACCGTGCTGGGATAGGCCAGCTATTGATAGGTGTACAGCAGCTACCCATGCTGGGATAGGCCGGCTATTGACAGGAGTGCAGCGGCTACCCATGCTGGGATAGGCCAGCTATTGATAGGTGTACAGCAGCTACCCGTGCCTTCATGAGTTTGCCAATGCTTGCATGCGTCAAACCACACGAAGACTTTAGGAAAACACCTTCCGGTGCCACACACATCCACTAAACACTGCTCCTCACTCTTCCCATCCAGCACTGCTCATCTGCTTCACCCGAAGCCTGATTTCTCTTGTTCAGTTCATACCCATGTGTTTATATGGATCTCTCTTCTACCACACTTTATGTCCGCTAGGATCAATAATCCTGGGCTCTCGTTGGATACAAACACAGTGAACTAGATGGATAGGGAGTCTCTCTAGGTCTGAAAAACAAATAAATGAGAGTTTTCTGAACTCCTAGTCCTGTGCCCAGTGCTCAGGGGAGTTTTGGCAAAAGATTAACCAGCCTGCTTTATCTGATTCTCTTGTCACCAAAATAGAGTGGTTAGATGACATCTGAGTCAGAAGGTACCTTAACACTGACAGTGCATGACATGTCACTCAAGGCGGGGGAGGAGGGCAGAATAATAGGACGCCTTGGATCCGTGGCCCTTGAAAGATTCTAATACATTGGTTGCAAAGGATCAAAAGTGTCTTGGAATTGTCAGGTAGACATGAATATCTTTGGAGATGCTAGGTTTAATTTTATAGGAAGGAAACTTTAATATCCATCAGATTCTAATTCCAGAACCCCCCCCAAATATCAAATATATTTATGTTTATACTTGAAATCTAAAATGTGTCCATCAAAGTGGAGAACTTCGTCTATCCAGTATTCAGTGGGTCTGGGAGTACTTACAAGCTTGGGATAAGGAGAAAGAAGAAGTCAAGTTTGAACCAGAGCCACAGATAGGTTTGATAAGGACCTCTCACCGTCTAGACCAGAGAGGAGTTTGGAGACGGAAGAACCTGTGTGTGTGTATAAACCAAATCTCCTGAGAAAAAGGAAAGATGCAGGCATCAGATAATCCTCTGTGCCTAGCCATCAGATCACTGGGGTGATTAATTGCTCTCTCAGAGCAAGTAGACATCCTCCACGTTATTCCTATTGCTGGTGAGCCTACCAGAGTTTGGTGACTCAGATATCTCTCCTGAATTGAGCTATTCCAGCTCCTGCAGGGATGCATTGATTCTGGGACAGAGATGTGAGGAACACTATAAATGTAGTTCACACCTCTATAGATCCAATGACATATCTAATTGAGCTCCTCTTAACCTAGGTCTGATAGATGCCAGGGTACATTGGCAAGTCTTTATAGACACTGAATTTATAGACTGGGGTAATAGCCACCTTATCCCCAGTACACAGAGCTGTCTGGTTTTAGGATGCAGACTACTATGAAATCTCTTGGACAACACCAACCCTTTCATACAGGAAAACATGATCTTTACTCTTTTGGAATAATGTCTGAAACACCCCCATTCTCATGCCATCAACTTAAGAGCTTATTTTCTACTAAGATATTCCTTCCAGATAGAATTACCTCCTAAGCCCTGCCACTCAAACTATTTGAGTGCAGGTGGCAGTTTTTCAGAGAATATGAACAATTTAGGAGTGTGGATTGTAATTCATTCACCATTCTATCATCTGTTCTTGGAATTCAAGACTGAGAAGGGGCTTGAATAAACAATCGTGGCAGGGGAGCACTGTGATGTCACAAAAAGATATATGATGGACGGCTCCTAGCCATTGTGACCTCAGGTCAGGGACAGAATGCACCCTCGGTTTCAACATGTGTATAGTGAGCTGTCATGGAGACTAAATAACCGATGTAACATGAAAATTAGGGTTTACCATATAGTATGTAATTACTTTTGTTCAGTGAATGTTTTCTTTCTGTTATAATCAAATGTGCAAATAGAACAGCCTCTCAAGAAGAGAGGTTCCAAGCCAGGGTGTAAGACTAGGAGCACTTGGATGTGAGGGCAAATAAAACCTTAAAGGAAGAGTGCACAGTGCAGGCAGATGGCAGTTTGGGAAGGAGAGTGGAAAAGCTATATGGTCCTTCTACTTTATCAGATGTCTCAATACAGCTCAGCCTCTGTTCACACCTAGACAATCTTCAGAATTCTAGTGACAGGAAACAAAAGTATAGCTCGGTTAATAGAATGCTTATCTAGTACACACTAGGTACTGATTTTAAATCCTCAGCCACTATGTAAAACCAGAGCTACTGGGGCATACCTAGAATCCCACTTCTTGGAAGGTGGAGATAGGAAGATCAGAGTTCAAGGTCATCCTCGGCCACATAGCAAGTTTTAGGCCATCCTAGAATACATGGGGCAGTTTGAGAAGGAGGAGAAATAAAGGGGGAGGAGGAACAGGAGGAGAAGGAGGAGGAGGAGAAGGAGGAGGAAGAGGAGGAGAAGGAGGAGGAAGAGGAGGAAGAAGAGGAGGAGGAGGAGGAGGCGAAGAAGAAGAAGAAGAAGAAGAAGAAGAAGAAGAAGAAGAAGAAGAAGAAGAAGAAGAAGAAGAAGAAGAAGAAGAAGAAAATAGTTTTATTCCAGTAACAGAATAGCTTTACCCAAATTTGTAGCTGTGAGAAGAAATAATAGCAGGGAAGATGACTAGGTAGCTCCAGATCTCTAGATCCAGAGATCCAGAACTCTCAACGGATCAGTAAATAATCATTATTTATAGTGGCTTACTTGAGTTTTTACTGAAAGTGTATAGAAAAGAGTTTGATTCATCAAAAAACCCAAATATGAAAATCATAAGGATTCCTACGGAGCTCACAGTGTATATGCATTGGGAGAATTGGTCTATGTGTATTATGTAAGAGAAACCCTGTGCACATTATGTACCATGGACAGCTCCCACTGTGTCTGGTCTTTCTCCTCAGAACCCACCCCATTTAAGCTTATATTTCTTTATTCTCAGATCGGAGACCGTGTCATGGCATTTGTCAACTACAATGCCTGGGCTGAGGTGGTCTGTACTCCAGTGGAGTTTGTCTACAAGATCCCAGATGACATGAGTTTCTCTGAGGCTGCTGCTTTCCCCATGAACTTCGTCACTGCGTACACGATGCTCTTTGAGATTGCCAACCTCCGCGAAGGCATGTCGGTGCTTGTGCACTCAGCAGGTGGTGGAGTGGTAAGTTTGCTGCTTGGGGTTTGTTTTCTTCAAGGCCCTGATGGTACCCATGGAGTTGAAATTGACAATGCGGTTCTTATATGAGTTACGGTCATTGGTAGGCATGATCTACAATAGTGGTGACTTGAATTGCAAAAGCCTTTATAGATTATTGCAGTAAGGTTAAGTCTCAGAGATGGTCCCTCTCAGGCTTAGGGTGGTCTCAGAATGTCATGTGAGGACACAGCAGTCTCAGGCATGGCTTTTGGAGAAAGAAACTAGTAGTGAAGTGTTATGTTGAACATTATGAATGTTGGGAGAACATATGCCATTTGTTTTCATGTTTCTACTTACTCGGAACTGGGGAAATGGCTGTCAGTAAAGTGCTGACCATGTGTGCATGTAGATCTGAGTGTGATCTCCAAGAACCTACACAAAAAGTCAGATGCCAAGGAGGCAGAGACAGGGACATTTGAGGGCAGCCAGTCCACACTACTTGACAAATTTCAAGCCAGTGAGAATTCCTGAGGAATGACATCTGGCCTCCACATGGGATGCATACACATGTACACACACACACACACACACACACACACACACACACACACATATACACATACATATACATACACCCATACATACACACACATACACATATATACACAAGCTACTATTTAGTCGACTTTCAGGAATAAGTAGAGACATTTAAAAAGCTGTGATACAGTGGCTCAAGTATACATATTCAAGCTCGCTATTGATGTGATAGTAAAGATTAAACCTTATAAGGCTAAAACTGCCTAACAGCCTTAATAGTTCCAGGATTTCTCTCAGCTTTGCAGTAAAAGTTGGAGTAGACATTTTGCAGATAGCTCATAAAGAATACCAACTTAGGCTGTGATTTTTACAGAACTATAATTGGGCATCAGAAAGTAATTCAGACCAGAGCAGGATGTGTGGTCACTGGAGTGGCCCAAATGTAGCCACTGCTCCATCAAAGCCTTAGATACATCAATTTCCTCTGACTATAGAATGACCAGATGGCTGGAGATGGTAATTCCCCCCTAATCAAATCTTGAGAAATTGGTGGAAAATTGGTTCATGAGCCCTTAAATGAAAGTAACAAAATAAAGCAATGGTGTGGGACTCCTGTCAGGAACTTTATGGGCGTGTTACAATCCCACTCCGAATGCCTTGCCGATGAAGCTCTGAGTTCGGGCACTGTGACTAGGCGTGTGCTCCAGCTCTGGATGTGGCATAGTCATGCCATATCTACTGGGAAGACATTTGCATCTACTTATGATGTTGGATGCTCTCTACTTTGGATTTTTTTCCCCTCATCTCTAAGCAGCGATCCCAGGGCAGTGATGATCATCCCCATTTGGCGGATATAGGAGCCGGTGGATAAGGAGTGATAGGGATATCCATGTCCAAGTCATAGTCCACTCCCATCCTCTTGACCTTGCGCTTCATGCTCTTTGTGCTCTGCCTCCTTCCCCCTAGCATCAGAGAGACAAGGGGGTGAGGAGGGCTGGCCTCTGACCTTTACAGAGCTCCTTGATAAAGGACTCCAGGAAGATGGTGCCAGGTTAACATCTCCCTCCCCTAGCTTCCTTCCAGCCATGCTGACCTGCTCACTCTTCTCAGAGCACACCAATCACTCAAAAACTCTGTGCTTTCTCACATCCTAGTTCTCCTTTCCAGAATCATCTTCTCACATGAGAAGCCATACAGCAGCCCATGTTTAGGTAATCCCCTTTGTCAGTGCTACAGAATAATCCTTATAGCCACAAGGATTTCTTTTTAGATGGTTTCTCCTCAGCAGTGTTATCTAGTAGAAAGTCTGGATGGTTGTGTGGTCACAAACCATGCATTCAACACTTGGATCTGTCCTCCAATAGCTAGATGATTGTGAGCAATTTAAAGTCTAGAAAGTGGAAATGCCATTGTCTGCCTTATGACATCACATGAAAAAGAGAAAGTGGAGTTAAAATTATGGCTGATATAAATCCCACTAATTCTCTAGAGAAGGAGGGGTAGGGAGAGAGGAAGAGAGAGAAAAGAAAGGATGGTGAAAAATGGAGATTTGGAAGGAATGAAGGATAGAACAGATTCAGTGAGGCAAAGAGAGGCTGACCTTTATATTCGTAGTACCAGGAACAATCTTGGACCCAAAGCATGGATGGATAACATCATTTCTGACAAAGATTTGATGCAAACAAGGTTTTACTTTCATTCATATATCATACTCTTAAAAGTATGCAACAAACTGACACCTCATCTCTACTCAAATTTATACAGTTTAATCACAAAGCATCATACAAGCTCAGATCAAAGTGAATCCTTCAAAAATATCTAGCCAGTACTCCTCAAACCTGACAGGGTCATGAAAATAAAAAAGACAAAGAGCACCTGAGAAGCAGTCTCATATGAGAGGAGACAAAGAAGATGTGATATATGTGTTGGCGCTAGACAGGTCTCAGAAGAGGGGTTCACAATTGGGGAATTGCCTTTAACAGATTGGCCCATTGGCAAGGCTGTAGGGGAATTTTCTTAATGATTGATGTGGGATGGACCAGCCCCCTGGGTGCAGCTCTCCTGGGGAAGAGAGCCTGGATAATGTAAGAAATCGGGCTGAAGGAGCCTGTAAGGGACACTGCCTCTGCTTCTGTTCCTGGCTCTAGATTGTTGCGTGAATCCCTGCCCTGATGTCCCTAAATCATGGATGGTGGTTAGGGAAATATAATCTAAGTTGCTTTGATTGGTGTTTTATCAAAGGAACAGGAAATCAAACTAGGAAAACGTAGAAGTGCAATATGGCACCCTAGATCAACTCCTGGGATGGAGAGTATAGCCTAAAGGGAAAACTGGTGAAATTCTAAGAAACTCTGCAAGTCAGTTAAGATGATGTTGATTCACTAGTTCAGATGAATGTACCTGCAGTGGAATGCATTGCTATTAAGGATAGCAAGGTGACGTTTATATAGGAAGACTCTACACTCTCTTTTCTACCTCTTTAAAAAGCTAAAACTGTTCTAATGTAAAGAGAAGGGGGAAAGGTAGATAATTTCTGCAAGGGGATTCCTGGCTAAGGTAAATGGATTTTCAAAGTCTTTGCATTTCTCCAGCCCTGCCACAGCAGTCTCTCATTTTCCCCAAGCAAAAGAATACTTTAGAGAAAATAACTAGGTCTCCATAAATTCTGGCTCTAGTTGCAAATCAGAAGGACAGGATGAAGCATCTGCCACTCTTTCCTGGAAGTGAATGAGGTTTTGTGCATGGCCTTCCAGCTGAGACACTAGGAGGAAGAAGGGGAGAGGGAGGAAGAGGGGAAGAGGGGAAAAGAAGAGGGGGAAAAGAGGAGGAAGAAGGGGGAGGGGAAGAAGAGAGATGGAAAGAAAAATAGTGGGAGAGAGAGAGAGAGAGAGAGAGAGAGAGAGAGAGAGAGAAGCAGGCTGTGAAGAGAGAGCTGATCTGTCCATGTGTCTTGGAAAGGGAGCACAATTTAACTTTCAGGTAATTGGCTCCAGCTCAATGACTACACTCCATTCAGTATAAATGAGGTATCTCTCAGTATCATTCAAACCCTTGAAAAGGATCAACCACAAAAGGGAATGGGGAGTCTCTACTGGAGCACCCTAAGCGTCCACTAAATTATCCCACGTGCCCAGCACTGGTGGTCCCGATGGATTCATGACTCTTTAGCATGAAACCTTGAGAACACGGAGAAAGCCTCAAGGTATTAAGTTTAGGTGTGCAGAGTAACACCCTTGTTTCTTTTCTTGTTGCTCTGATTAAAGAAAAAAATATATAGACAAAAGCCACTTAAGGGAGAAAGAGGTTTTTTGAGCCAGAGTTCAAGGGTAGTGTCAATCATGACAGAGAAGTCATAGCAGCAGAAGATGGAAAAGCTGGTAACCTCATGTTTACACTCAGGAAACAGATTGATATTTCAATGCTGTTGCCAGATCTCTTTCTCCATTTATACAATTCAGGATCCTAGCTGGATAATGGTGCCACCCACAGTAAGCAAGTCTTCCCATCTTAATTAATCCATCGAGATAATCTCTCATAGTCAGGCCCAGAGGCCTGCCCCCCTCTAGGGTCTGTCAAGTTCACAGTTGACACTAACCATCTCAGTTAGAGTCACTTTTGATCTCCGACTCTTTTCAATGGTGAGAAGTTGGTCTTTCTAAGGATCTCAGCACAATGTGTTGGGGAGGGCGTAGAGCAGAGACCATGTCCCAGCATGCAGGGAGCAGCGAGAATTCTCTGAGCAGATTTCAGCTTAAAGGGGTATTTTGTGGAAACAAAGCTTTGATTGATCATGAAAGGCACTGGCATTGACACAAGTACTCAAGCCTACATCCTAAGAACTATAACGGGTTCTTCTCTGACATGCTATCCTTTCCAAACCCTGGGGTTCATTCATTCACTCACTCATACAATGCAGTAGATAGATTGTGCAAGCATCCACTTCATTCAAGACGTTGATTTATGCACTAGAAATTGAACAAGGAACTAAACAGATTCTCCCTCTTTCAATGAGAAATCCCATAAATCAAAAGCAGACACATAAATTAAACGATCCCATAGATAGCTTTGTTGTGGGCTTTGGAAAGAAACGCATGCTAACAGGAATGTTTATAACAGAGAACAGACCTGGGAGAGAGCGGGATGTGGAATCAGGATGTCACCTCCTCATGGGAGTACCATTCGCACTGCACTCTAAGGATGATGGGTGAACTGGATCACAGAGGAAGCAGAAGACCTTTGTGACAAGCACATTTAGGATGAGCTGATCACGAGGGTAGGGAGCTTTATTAGAAATGAAGGTGGCTTGGGTTTTCATGAGAAATGGAGGGCATGCTTTTGGTTAGAGAATTCAAAGCAACAGGCTATTTCTTATCTCCTCCAACCTCTCCCCATCTGTCTTGTCTTGGTTTCTTTTGCTGCTATAAATATGACCGAATGCAACATGGGGAGGAAAGGTTCTTTTCGTCTTATTTTTTACAACCCATTGGTGATGGAAGCAGAGTAGGAGCTTAAGGAAGGCAGGAACTTCAACAGGGCAGGGACTCAAAACAGAACTCATGAAGGAAGCTGCTTACCAGCTTGCTATTCATGGCTCATCGGCAGCCAGCTTTCTTTTTTTTTTTTTTTTTCCTCTCTTTATTAGATATTTTCTTCATTTACATTTCACATGTTATCCAGAAATTTTCCCTTACCCTCCCGCGTCCCCGCCCTGCTCCCCTACCCACCCCCTCCCACGTAATGGCCCTGGCATTCCCCTGTTCTGGGGCATATAGAGTCTGTATGACCAAGGGGCCTCTCCTCCCAATGATNGTAGTCTAGGCTTCTGGGCTAGTATCCACATATCAGTGAGTACATGTTATGTGAGTTCTTTTGTGATTGGGCTTGTGCTGTAAGAGCGAGAATTGACAAATGGGACCTCATAAAGTTGCAAAGCTTCTGTAAGGCAAAAGATACTGTCAACAAGACAAAAGGGCCACCAACAGATTGGGAAAGGATCTTTACCAATCCTAAATAAGGCAGCCAGCTTTCTTATACAACCCATGACCACCTGCCTGGGGCTGGGACCACTCCCATCAGTTAAGATAATGGCTTAGAGACATGGCTAAAGGCCATTATAATTGAAGCAATTTTTTTAAATTTTTATTTTATTTTTTTATATATCCACTTTACATCATGCTCACTCCCTGTCACCCCTCTCAGAATCCTTCCCCCATCTTCCTCTCCTTCTCTGAGTGGGGTTCCTCCCACATATACACCCTGATAATTCAAGTCTCTGTGAGGCTAGGCGCTTCCTCGCCCACTGAGGCCAGAGAAGGTTGTTCAGGTAGTAGAACACATCCCAAATACAGGCATCAGCTTTGGGAATAGCCACTGTTCCAGTTTGGGACCCACATGAAGGCCAAGCTGCACATCTGCTACATATGAGTGGAGAGGCCTAGGTCCAGCCCATGTATGTTCTTTGGTTGATGGTTCAGACTCTGAGAGCCCCAGGGATCCAGGTTAGTTTACTCTGTTGGTCTTCCTGTGGAGTTCCTATCCTATTCTTTAACTGACATTCCATCTTACAATTCTGGACTGGGTCAAGTTGCAGCTGAAGCTAACTTGGAGCCCATTCTTCTGCAATTATGTTATCATTTCCAATATCACTCCCCTGTGTTATTGCTGCAGCTCTTTAAATGTTTCCTGCTCACAAGGTCCCCTCTCAATGATTTTCCAATGTCTGTGTATGATGTATGTGTGTGCATGTGTGGTTATGCACGCATGTGTGTGCCATGGTAACTATGTGGATGTCAGAGGACAATCTTGGGAGTCAGTCATTGTCTCCCACCTTATTTGAGACAACATTCTTTGGTTGTTTATTTCTGAATACCCCAGGCAACCTGCCCCACAAGCATCTGCCTCTTTTCTCACCATAGGAGTGCCTGGATGGCTGGTATATTCTACCATACTTACAACATATGGCTGTTAAATTGATTCTAGGGACTCAAATTTAGGTCACTATGTTTCTACAATATGGACTTGAACCACAGAGCTGTGTGTCCAGTCCCACCTCTCTATGTTCTTTTAGCTTTTTGTTTGTGTCCAGAATGGTTCTACAACCCACCAGTCTACCACTATACCTTTGGCTGTAGTCATCAGTGGGGATGGTGGGGAATGGGTTAGTCTCAGGTTAAGCTCAATATCCTTGCCTTCTTCTTGTGTGCTACCCATACTGTCAGGATTCTTCTACAGCTCCTATCTGGCCACTTCTCTTAGATTTACCTTCGTGGTACAGAATGAATTTTAGCATCCAAGAAGAGCATGGGAAAGATGGGTAGCTGATCACCCAGCTCTGTGCTCTCCTCTGTATGGAAAGCTGCACAAGCAAGGACTGCTTTTCAAGCTGACCCTGGCTATGCCCCACCCTCAGGTCTAGCTGGAATGGTGTGCTGATGTTGGGCTGATGATGGGATACAGACAGAATCTCCATAACACACACCACTTCCAAATCTGTCTCTTCCATCACAATCTCCTTTGAATTTTCTCCCCAGTTTCTTGACGGTGTTGAGTTCAACACAAGAGACATTCTGAACCTAGTACTATTCCATTAACCCAGAATCCTGAAAATTTTCACTTTCTTCCCTGAGCCCATACATTCTCTGCCTCACCATGATGAACTTCACGTAAGCAAGGGGAAGAAGACAAACTGGTACCGTCAAAAACCTCTCCAACTTCCTAGATCTCCTTTTGCAGCCACCTATGCTGCCTGAAGTCCTTGCAGGTTGTGTCTGGTATTTCTGCCTCCCAGTCTACATCTTCCTTCTCCTTGAGCTTTCCCAGTCAATGGCAAGGATTTCAACCTGAGAACCGTAGTCAGAAAGTCTGGGTCGGAAGCCCAGCGCCTTCAACAGCCACTTAGTGTCTCAGTTTCTTCATCTATGTGGGGAATGAAAACAGCGCAACTACTACTCTTCTAAGCTCTCTATTCATGCTAGATGAGCTAATGCTCAATTCAGAAGACCAGGCAGAGCATATTGGCAATGATAAGTGAGGGTCAACTTGCCTCATCCCATCCCCTCAACCCAGAAAATTCATATCACATTATTCTTGTGCATATATCCTGCTTCATAAGTAAGCAGTTGTAGACCAAAAAAGCCCATCACTTAAAAAAATATTCTACATGACATGTTTGCTGAGAGGTTCTCTTACTGAATTAATCCCAGAGGAAAAATAACATCCCTAGAATTCTTATAAAGTTTCATCGATTTGGCTGTTTGGGGGAGCTCTTGATCATGCCAGCCAATGCTTTTCTAAGATATTTTGTTCTGCATCTGGTATGTATACTAACTAGGTAAATGAGATCCATTCTGATGGACTCTGTGCCTGTCCTTCCATCACCCTTCCACCTTCCAGCATCCTTAGTCTTATCCTTCAGGGACCTAAATAGCAGCTACAAATGTCACAGAGCTGGAAGGAAACAAAGACATCACAATTCTCTGCCAATCACCAGCTGTGCACTAGATGCTTTAGAACATTTGTTTATTTCCTGTTAAGTTCTCTCTGCTGTACTCTGTATCACCATGGAAAAGAGACTGTGAACTCTCAGTTTAAAACTCCCTCTGTTTAGTTCTCTGTTTATCTTCCCGCTCCGTCTGTAAATCTGGAGTAGGATTGCTGTCTGTCTTAGCAGTTACTGGTGAGCCTAGATCAGCACTTGTCATACCATCAACACCAACTGAAGTTTAGTTCTTATAATCACCTGGTCTAAGTATCGATGATGCTACCAAAGCCATGGAGTTCATTAGTCAGAGCGTTAGGTTGACCCCCAAGTATCAGTGCTCTTGACACTACCCCAACAGCAATGGCTTCAGAAACACCTACACCTCTCTTTGTTTTTTGTTTTTTTTTTTTTTTTCTGCCTACTTCACTCTGTGCCATGGAACAAGGGAGATTTTTTCTATGGTGAGACACTTGGTCCCTAAAGGGCTTTCAACGATAGGAAACAGAACTGCTAAAATTTTAAAGAGAACAAAGTGGCCCTGCCATGTCCTTCATGAATAATTGACAACACCAGAATTAACTGCATCTTCACATCAGCAGGAAGGGCCAGGACTGGGGTTAAGACCTCCTCTAACTGCCAACCCTGGGAGACAAGCATTTGCTTTCCTAAATGTCCAACTTGCTCCTGGGATATGCAATGGAATGGAGTCCCCACTCTCTGTCCTCAGAAATATTTGATGACAATATTGATTATGGATTCCTTATGCCACAAACATGCTTTATATTAGATAGATATTAAACACATTAGATATATAGATATTAAATATGTTAGATAGATCTAAACAATTTTCTGGCATAGGGAATATTTATATACTCTTCTAAGCTCTGTCCAGATCTGGCAAAGCCTTCCTTGAGCTGTATTCTAGTTGCTTTTAACTCCTGCACATAAATCATGACTAGCTTGAAGAACTACCTTTATCATAAATATTGTAAAGGTTGAGTTTGGCCTCAGGGACAGGATCCATTCACTCAGCATTGGCTGAATAAATATACCAGCTCTTTAGAATAGACATATTCAAGTAGATTGAGCTTCATAATTCCCATTCATTGTCTGTGAGAACTATCACAGCTCCATTTTAATAGAGGAAACTAAGGCATAGAAGGGTGTCTTGGTTGTTTGAGGTTATATTGTGCTATTAATGAGAACTGGTATGTGAACTCTCTGTGTAGGGGTTCAAGGTGTAAAAGGGTATGGCTGTGTAGATGAGTGGGTTGTGCCAACTGAAGCCTTGTTTCTACTTGGAAGTGAGATGAGATGGATTCTCCTTGTTTTGGGCACTCCTCTTCTAAATTAAGTACAATCTGGGTCCACCCAGGAGCTGAGGAATCTTCAGGAGGAGGGAAGGCTCAGTAGATGACTTCTCACAGAATCTGGCAAAGCCAGACTGGATCATCCCTTGACCATAACACTCCATCTGAAATTAAACCTTCAATGGCCACACGCACAAAGGCAAAGACAGCACCATCCCTTCATCCCTGCATCTTGTCCCTTGAACCTACCTCAAGCACACAGCTTGATGAATATTTGGAGAAAGTATGAAGAAATCACAAAGGGAAAGCATCAAAACGTTTAAAAGGTCAACAAAAGCTTTTGCAGTGGAGAGTCTAGATTCAAAGCCAGATCTGGAGTTCATCCCAGCTTTTCTAGTTTTCTAGCAAGACATGGGGGTAGGGGGCAGACTGACTTCTCTGGACCCTGTTTTCCTATCTGTAAGAATGTGGGTATATAATGTCTGTCTAGTGTTTCTCGTGTGTTGTTTTCATAAAGAGGATTTTGTGGGTGGGTTGTCATGCTCTCCAGCAAAGAGAAAATGGACATGCTACCTGCCATTATTAATAATATCATTACCAACACAGTATCATCATTATCATCCAATTAGGAATACTCAGTGGTACTTTGGCATTCACAGCCAGAAGCAGATGAGTAATGAACAACACAGTCTGAGGGTTGCTAGCTTTTGACACCTGAGACAAGGGCAAATAAGGCTAATCGTGCCACCTCTCATTTATCTTTCCTGAAACTGTCTGTTTAGGGCACTGGGATGTCTTGGATTGCTCAAATCCTCTCGCTTGTGCCTTTCCAAACATTAGTTTCCTTGGACACAGAAGAGATCATTAAACTTTAAGGAAAAGTTAGCTTCAGAGTTCTTGAACACTTGCCAAGTTCTTCAACCAAATGGACTAGTCTTCTCTGAGTTTAGATGTCACTGGGGACCCATCAGCTTCCCCAGCGATACACCTAAAAGGTCACTTTTGCTTTTCAGAGTAGTACTGCCTTATTAACAGAAAGAATGGGCTCAGATAGGAATAAATGAGGTATATAGAATTTATACCCTTTTCATATTTGAGGAATGTAGTCTGAGTTCCAGATGATACTCTTGGGTTCTTTGTCCCCAGTCTTAGGTACCATGATGCCTAAGATGACCTCTGATTATCCTGGCCACTTTCTTCTCAGCTCACTCCAGAGTAAATTCAAGTTGTCCTTTCCTGACATATCCTCCTTGCTCAAGATATAGTTATGCCCCTAAATTATACACCATAACAGGGAAATGAACATATTGTTCTAATACTTACTTTAAAAAATAAAGAGAGAAACCTTAGAGAGAGAGAGAGAGAGAGAAACCAAAATGCCAAAATTGTCACTACAACTGTGTTTACAAATTTGGGCATCTAGGGCTACATCCTGTTGTTGCTATCATTGTGTTACTCTTGACAAGTCGTTTTTTATCCTTGGGCCACAGATCTCTTCTATAACATGAGTTCTATCCAGCATGTCTTCTGTAAGGTATGGCAGACCAGATGTTTTTCTATAAGGTGAAGTAGAACAGATACTGTGTCTGTAAACTGTGGTAGACCAGATGGTGCTTTTGTCAGGTGAGGTAAAACAGATGCTCTTTCTGTGTAGTCAGGTAGACCAGATACTGCTCCTGTAAGGTGAGCAAGACAAAATATTGCTTCTCTGTGTGGTTAGATGCTTCTTCTATAAGATGAGACAGTCGAGATGTTCCTGTAAGGTATGGCAGACAAAATACTTCTTCCATAAGGTAGATTCAATACTTAATGAAAAGTGAGGTAGACTAGATGATTTTTATATTAGTGGTCTGTGTGTTCTTTGGGAAGCTATCTTTAGCCCCTTTGTGGAAAATTGTTTTACCTATTAATCTCTTTACCACCATTCCTTTTATCTCTACTATGACCCCATTCTCTAAATTCTTAGAATTAGAAAGCTAATTAACAATCAGTATTAAGCATTCAATCCCTAGAGATGTTTTGAACTAGAATAATGGATTTTGTGGCTTATTTAGTTATCCATTACTTTTCCATGTCTAATATAGTCACTATTTTTTCATTCAAAATATTGTGAAATTTTAATGACCCAGTTGGTGCAAAACATTTGAAGAATGCCTAGCACACTATACATAAACATAAATTGACTAATAAAACTGCAGTAAGGGCTATGACATAAGACCCAGGACAGTCTTTGAGATCAAGGTACTCCTGGCCTCTAGCTGTCAGGAGAGTGGGCTGCTGCTGACAACAGTCTTCCCTGGGAATACCTTAAAGAAATGGAACTATATTGTGAAAGATTTTCTGCTCTTGGTTACCAAGGGCAACTTATATTGAATCATCAGTCCTCTTTCCTCAGGAAGAAGAAGGGATAGCTAGCACAGCTTCAGAGCTCCTCCTGGTAGCTGCCTAGAGCATCTCTCAAGCTCACCACAGCTTAGCTTCTCCCTCTGCCCAGTTCTGCTCTATGTTTGCCCCTTCACGCATACTCCTCATGTCTCCCCTCACAGCCCTTTACCAGAAACATGGACTACAAAAATTATGATGATACTCTATTAGATACCATATGTGTGCCCCATACAAACTATCTGGCCTATTGATACTTCTTAATCATGAACCTCATTTAAATCTTACTACATGTCCCTAACTAAGATCTCTGGTTTAGAATACTCTAACAGTACACAAATAAATAAATGAATGCTAATGGATTGAATAAATGGGTGTGGACCAAGAAGCTGATGAAATCTAAGCCATTTTGGTCTTCTCCAATGTATTAAATCAACAGCTTGATGAACCTCTTGGTCAGCTTTCTGATAGAGAGGGCATCCCTGCACAACTGCCAAGCTACCACATTCACAAGAGACAACAAGAGTAGGAATTTACTTCTCCACTGCCCGAAGACTGCAAGCAGTGGGTGTAAAGATCTGCTATGTGAAATGAGCCAACAAGGTTAGAATACAAATGGGCAACCCTGCTGATGCTGGAGTTCTGTATGAGTATCTCTCGGTGCTTCTGAGAAACTTATTACTGCTGCATACAGGGCCATTTGATTGGACAGTTAAGTTTTACATTCGCATAGTATAAGGTTTGAAGTTGGAGTTATTGTAAACCCAATTTAACCTGACAGGGGGAAAAAGTAAAACAAGCATGCATATATAATATCTGCCTCTTTAAATCCATGCTGAAAAGTCTAACAAGACTACTTTCAGTACAACAGTCAGAAATAGCTAAGAGAATATTGTGCACCAGGCCCTTCACTGCCTACTTAGTATGTATTTCCTGGGTTTTCTCATTTTACAAATGAGTAAGCTGATATTTAGAGAACACAGGAAAGGCTATAAATCAGCAAAATAGTAGAGCCAGAAATTGAACCTTCATATGCTAAATATAGATACCTAACCACTGTCCCCTGTTAACACATGAGTAAATATATTCATTACTAAATGGCATAGTTTTATAACTGTGATTGATCTCTAGTATTTTCTTCTTCTAGGCAAAACTGAGCATATGCTCTAAGATGAAGAGTAAAGATGTGAGTGGGACTTAGTAGGGCAGAACTATACTCCAGCATGCAGTCACCCTGCCCCTTAGATACCCTGATCTTGGGAGATGGGACAGAGATTTAGATCAAGAGAGGAAAACAGGGATTCTTGTATAACCAGGAGAGCCTAAAAGCTGTTCCTCTGGAGATGACCAGCCTGAATTCATCCCAGGTTTGAAGAATCATAGTGAAAAGGGAGCCCCTCCTCATGTAAGAACAAGTCTAAATTTCACTTTATTTCAAATATATAGTGGCACCCAAGCCTTAAATCATCAAAGGAAACTACTTAGGTTTTTCAAAATCAGGCTAGTTTCTATTTTGCAAGGATGATCTAAAATATTATCTGAGACTGAATGAACCTAAGGGACCATTGAATACATTTACACAGAAGGATGCTTGCAATGGAACATGTCCTATACAAGGCCTTGTAGAGACAGATACAGGCCAGCCTTGCATTGAGATGGATCCCAGATCTGTGGAGGACTCCAATGAGCAAAGAAACATGTGGACATAGTGTGAGGCTGCAGGGATAGAGTCAATGGAAGTATTCAGATGAAAACGATTAATTGCTTGGAATGAAGAGTGATAACGTGTCAGGCATTCTTGGGGAAGGGTAAGTAAGAGTTTTCAAGTAACCAGCAATGTCACAGAAGGCCAAGACCACATAGTCCTTTGAGAGAGTAGTAAGCATCGGATACAGCCAAGGCTGAAGGGCAGATCCTGACACATGAGAAACCTGACTGATGACACATCATGAGGGTCCGACCCCCTCCCATCCCCTATAATGTAGGTCTTTCCGCACCCAGCTCCACCAATAAATTTTATTGAAAAAGTCTTTGATGTTAAGCCGATGGATAAATGGTTGTCAAAATAATTCCAATAGCACTTTCCCCAATATGACTAGGTGGATTGGTTACTTTTCTCACTGGTGTGACCAAATGCCTGACAAGAGACAATGTAAGGGAGGAAAGGCTTGTTTCAGCTCATGGATGAGGGCAGTTTGTCATCATGGAGAAGGTATATGCAAAAGTATCTTTGGGATATAGAGCATGAGGCAGCTGCTCACATCGCACTGGACAAAGATGGAAGCCCTAAGTACCCCTGCCCCAGTGACACAGTTTCTCCTGCTAAGATATGCCTCCTAAAGTCTCTACAATCTCCCCAAATGGCAGCTAAGGACCAAGTGTTCAAACACATGAGTCCAGGGAGAACATTCCATAGCCAACCCTAGGTAAATTGGTAGGTATAATATTTTTTTAATGTATTTTTCTGTGCCCAGTTTTACACAAGCATTCTGCTATGGGCTCTTTCTTTATCATTTTACTTATGTTCCCAACAACCAGGAAGTATAGACTATGTTTGGTATGCTTGGAATTTTAAAATACTCAAACTTGACTAAAGTGAAGCCACATGCGGAAACGTATAGGTGGCACAGACGGAGATGAAATGCACACTTGGGTGGGACTTCTTCAAAGCCAGCATTTTAAAACAGAAATGTAGGTCAGGAAGGAAGGAAGGAAGGAGACAGAAGGTCCAGGTTAGCCATCTGCTCATGGCCTCTGACCACTCATCTATTTTTGGAGCTGTTTTTTTCTGATAGTATATGGGGTTGTATTAGCCTCCAAGAAGATATCCAGAGAGTGAGAGAGCAGGAGAGAAGTGCATCAGGCTATCCGGGTGGAAGGCATGCACCGAGCCACCACTGGCATGCACTGAGCCACCACTGGCATGCACCGAGCCACCACTGCTTTAAGGGTAGGCATGGTACTTCCCTCCTCTCCAGAGCCCCAACAGATGGCGAATCTATCTCTTCCTAAATTGAGCAAATACAACTTCATCTGGTAATCTTTATTTCCCGGGGAACTGTGAGTTTTCCCACAGAAAGTTCTAGACCTTCCAGGGGATTATCTACACTCTCAAGGCAATAAACGTGGATTTGAGATGATTAGGAGACAGGTCCAGTCAGGAATGCATTAAGCAAGGCAAATATTTTAAGCTGCAAGAGCAGTGACTGAGGGAGCCCTGTTCTACCCCATGGTGAGAGAGAGAGAGGCTGTACATTCGAGTGCTAAGACTTGGGCTGTCTGGATGGCGTTCCACCGTGTTACTCGGGGCTCTTTCCTTGCTATTAGTCCGGGGTCTGGACATCCTGGAGGGAAAGGGAATGATGGGAAGACAAGTCTGCTGCTTCTTCCCTCTGACAGAAAGTCATGAAGTGAGTTGTAGACTTTACCCAGTAGAGCTTTGCTATTTACTATGTGCTAAGCAGCATGCTAGGTATCTGGAAGATAAAGCAAGCTCTATCTTCAGGGACTGGCAAGTAGCCAAATGGCAGATAGATAGATAGATAGATAGATAGATAGATAGATATGTAGATACATAACTATGTATTAATATATTTATGAGCAATGAATATAGGTGTATATACACATACATATGTGTATATACACACATCTTCAGATCTTTTCTGAACTTTATAGAGCCTTTTATCTCAAATTCTTACTGGTCTGGCTGCTGTACAAAAATATAGGACATAGCACTGGGGATATAGCTCAGTGGTAGCAAGTTTGCCTGGCATGCACAAGGTTCTTGGTTCTATCTCTGTTACTTCAGAAAAAGAATTAATTATTTAATTGATTAATTTAATGAACTATAACTTCTGGCATTGTCTCCTAAGAAACAATTTGAGAGAAGAGTTATTTATTTTGGTTGATGGTTTTGTAGAATACTATATGGAGTTGCTCGATGCCATATGCTTTCACGGAGCATCATGGGGAGCACGTGATAAGAAACAGTTGTTCAAATCAAAGCAGACCAAGAAACGGAGGATGAGACCAGAAGTGGGTAGTAATAATTTACCACCAAGAACCCATCTACCTGTAGCCTAGTTCCTCCACCAAATACCTGCCTCCAAATGTATCCAACACCTCTCAACACAGCACCATCAACTTGGAACCAAAGATTCAAGCAATGAAGCTTTGGAAGTCATATCAGGATCATATCACAGCACATAACAGATATGGTTATGTGACAAGTAGGGGAAGGCACTTGGCTAGCCATAGGACACAGCAAACACTGGGACAGGCACTGCTCATGGCTTGAAGTTATTGGAACAGTCAGTTTGCTTGCAGAGCTGTAGACACAGAGATATCATTGAGCCTGACAGCAGATATACCCAGATCCCCATCCAGAAGTTAGCACAGACAGTCCCATCTTCTACCAGCAAGTCCTGCAGCTTACTGCCCAAGGCTGATGACTGTTGTGCAACTTGGTACATGCTTGGGCCGGGCTGGAAGGGCTCTGAAGTTAGTGTGCCCAAGACCACCTTTCCTCAAATGCCACATGAGAACTTGGGGATCAGTTCCCCTCGATGGGAGACTCATGAGCCTGGCTTCCTGTTTTATATGACTTCTCAAAGATCCCCACTGGAGTGGAGTTGTATTGTTCACCATTTTCTGAACTTTTCCAGCCTCCTTGACTCACTCCTTACTCCTGAGATTAATTTGAGATAACTATATGTGCCTATATCTTTCTCTTAAAATACATTTGGAGGTAAACCCAGGGTCTTGAATCCATCTTCCATGATCAGCCAAAGATCATAACAATTATTTCTCCCTGAAATGCTTTCTTTCAACTTCCCATCCCCAGTCCTACCTTTTTGTCCCTGCCCTTCTTGCTGGGAACATTTCAGCTCTGTAAGAGAATTTTCTCTCTTACCTCATTCCTGACATACTGTGGACATTTCTTTCCTTTTTAAAATTTCTACTTATTATTTTAAAATGTTTTTGAGACATGGCCTTGCCCTTTGTCTTGCAAGTGCTAACACATACTATCCACACTCGACCTTCCACCTGGAAAAATTCTATATCACATTTAAAGGTCACCTCCCCCTAGAAGCCTTCCATGCCTCTCTTCCTTTGCCCATACTACCTTGCCTTTCTAATGCTGCCTTCACCAGATTCCATGTTTTCACCCATCCACTCATTTGTCTACCTGTCTATACACCCAGTCATCAACCTAGCCATCCATCTACATATATATGTATATTTATTTATACATATATATGTTCTTCATAAATCCATATATTCACTCAACATATCAACCCACCCACCCACAAACACACCCAGATAATCCACACACACTTATCTACTAACCCATCCACACACCAGCAGCTATGTATTGGCTTCCCTTGTATGCTAGGCAAGAATATTGTGCAAATTCCCACCAATCTCCCTGGGCTACATGGTTCCAATGAGTAGCACTGTGTCCATGGAGGAGGGAATGAGAAGCAGCGGTTGGATTACATTAAACTGATGAACTTCACCTATTCTAATTGGGCAACATCTGTGTGCTGATAATGAGCATTTTAATTATAAGACAGCGGATACATGAAGTATGTGGAATTAATAAGTGAATATGTTATCATCAAAACACAGGCCATATGTGGACAGTTTCATTATTTAAAACAGCTTGTAAACCATTAAGCTAGTAGCTGTATTTGATTTCCCACTCCCGAAATGCATTCTTCAAAGCAAAAATACCTCCTGGTGGGGCCCTACTTTATTCCTCTGTAGACTAAAGAGATGGAAATTTTTGTTTTAATGCCCCAAATCCTCTCTGTGGAACTTCACTGCGTCTTTTGAACTCAGTTTCCTGCTGGTCAGGCTGCTGGATAAAAATCTAGGGCATAGTACTGGGCTGGAGCTTGGTCAGCATACACACAGCCCCAGGTCTATCCCCAACACTACAGGAAAAAAGAATTAATTAACTAAAATGAAATGAAATGATAGAAAACTTCGACAATGGGCAATCTCTCTTAAAGAAACTGGAATCAAGAGGCTGGGAAGATGGCTCAATGGTTACATTCTTCTCGTGCAAATATGGAGACTGGAGCACAGATAGATACCCAGGATACACGTTAAATGTTGAGTTGGCATCTCAGCCCATATGCAATGCCATCCTTGGGAGAGAAAGACAAGAGATCCCCAGAACGGCTGGCTAATGAGACTCTCCATGTCAGCAAGTTCTGGATTTGACTGAGAGGCACTGCCTCAGTGAATATGGCAGAAGAGCAATTGAGAGGGATTTCAAACATTAACCTCAAGCCTCCGCATACAAGGACCTATGGATGTACACACACACACACACACACACACACTCACACACTCACACATACACTTAACACACACACACACACACACACACACACTCTCTCTCTCTCTCTCTCACACACACACAAGGAAGGAAAAAAACCCCACAGATAAACCACTCTTCACTCAAACATCAGGCACTCACAGACTGTCAAGTAACATACTGGATACAAATTACATGTTGTAGATAAAAAGAGACTCTGTCTTTGGCAGGTAACAGAAGTCTCCTCACAAAGGTAGTCAGTTAAATATGCTTTAAAATAGTACACGTTAAAATTCCAAGTAAGACGTGGATTTACTCAAAAGAATTATTATAGTTTAGCCATTCAATAGAATCATCCTGTTTAAAAAAATGATGGTGTTAAGATTTTTTTTTCATGATCCATCAAAATACAATGTAAGCTGCTTAGCAATTAAAAAAAAATACTCCAAAGTTCCCAGTGGTGTTCATCACAGTTCCAATTCTGTGGGTAAGCAAACACGTTATCAGAAAACAAGAATGAAATAAGCCAAAGGGGCAGAGTGCTTATCTCTGACAAATGCCATTAGAGTTGATGTTTGGGGATGTAGCTCCCTATAATGGCCACAAATGTGTGTTGCTTTTGGAACAATGCTTTCTCTGCAAAGGGCTTAATGGAGGCCAGCGTGGATTGCCACCATGGTATTATGCCACCTTTCATTCTCCACTGTTTGCACATAGCAGGATAAATAACTCATATGCTCAGAGCTTCTGCTGTTCTGGACAACCCATGGCTTCCTGTGATGCCAGTTACTTTCTAGGAATGAAGGTCATATCAGAAACAGAGACTACAGTAGTTCACATTTAGTTCTTTTGTTGGTTGTAGTCTATGTGTATTGCAATGAGTGTGTAGGAGGATATAGGGGACTGGTGACAAACCCATCCCCCCTCCCTAGGTAACTTGGTGCTTCTGACAAATGATCATTGTGTTGTGTTCCCCCCCATGCTAAGTCAGCAGTGACCTCCTATATTTGTGTGTTTGTTGGAGGTGCTAAAGATCAGACCCTGGGCTTGCATCCACTAGGCAAGCTCTCAACCACTGAACTACACCCCCAGACCCCTAAACCCACATCTCCATTTGACTTTATGCAACTAGGTACATTGTTCTGCCTGCCCATCAGAGAGTAGATATGATTTGGTTTGAAATGCAAGGTTGCATGTGATGCAATGTGCTGCAAATACAAGAACTTGTGGAGGCTGTTGGTTGCATGAGGAAGATCTGTCTTCTAGACTATGTCTCTCTCATGTATCTCTAAAAGGCCTAGTCTGGCCAAGAAGCAGCAGTTCTAAGTTGATGACACCACCCGCAAATGTAGTCACACAACTTTTGGTGTCTTTATAGTGACAGGAAGTCATGCTACGCAAATTACTCCCTTCTACCTCCTTAGCGTTACGCTGATCCTTCTGATCCATCCATGCTACCACAAATTCTATCACCCACATGAGACAGCATTCAGACACAAAAATATCTACAACTGCTGATACTCCATTGTGCCTCTTTTAAGTGAATTATCGCCTTTCAGGCCGTTAATTACTGGACATGAGTCCATGGAAAGAGGTGAAGGGGTAAACAAGCACTGGCCAGGAAACAGAAGGCCCAGGATACAGGATTGATGTTGGAACTGTAACAGTAACTGAGAGGATACAGCATGAACTGGCCTGTGGCTTTGTGGGCCATGCTTCCTGGCAGCACAGTTTATGGTGAGACTGTCTATCGAACATGACAAATAGTGAGATAGTAAGGTCACCTCAAGGAAGAACTCACTACTGTGGGAGGCCATCAGTTCCCATCCTGGATCTGTTACACAAGGATGCTAAGTTGAGAAACTCTTCCTCAACAGGCCAGTAGGCCAAAGGTTGGACTGAATGACCCCAGAGCATTTCCAGGTCCCATATCTTCCATGCTGCGCTTCTTGGACTTCAGCGTGGGAGACAAGCCCAAATGTCTGATCCAAAAATCTTCTCAAAAAGATAGGAAGAGATGAATTTCTCGTGTCAATATTGATTGGTGGCATGCAGTGTGTTGAGACTCTTGGAGGGCTCTCTCCTTCCCACCTACAGCTACCTTGAGGAGGGTACCATGACCACACATATGTGCTGGTGTGATTTGCCACTGTGGCTAGTAAATATGATGGAGTATTTCTGGAGGTGCTCTGTCCCCAGAATGAGCTATTTAAGTGTTCCTAGGGCCTAGACAATCCTACAGCAGAAAGTTGATGACCAGTGTGTGTTCCACTGACACGTGTATGGCACATAAGTACTTACTGAATCAAACATGTTCTGAGTAAAACATTGTGAGATACTGAGGAGACAGAGATAGGCATAGTGTTGCCTTACAGAGATGTCAAAGAAGGAAAAAAAAAGAAAGATTCATTGGTTCATCTGTCCCACGTTTTGTAAATAGCTTCTATGTACTAATACTATGCTGGGGCTCTAGATCAGTCGTCCAAGACCATCGGAAAACACAGATATTTCTATTAGTATTCATAACAGTAGTAAAATTACACATGAAGTAGCAATGGAAGTCATTTTACAGTTGGGGGTCACCACAACATGAGGAACTGCATTAAAGGGTCATAGCATTAGAAAGGTTGAGTGCCACTGCTCTTGAGAAAGAGGTGACCAAGGACATATCAAGGAGGCCGTTGCTTAAACAAGGGAGATAGCTTAGTAAGCAATACTAAGACTGAAATAACGTTGCTTGTGATATATTCACAAAGAATTTCGGTTAACTTTGAAAATTTCTCCTTAAAATGAGGCAGCAGGACAAAGAGCTGCCGGGACACTCGCTGCTCTGCAAAGAGCCAGTCTGAAGATGAAGGCGCAGAAAGATGAAGTGACTAAGAGTAAGCGCCCCAGTGGGGAACCTTATCTGGATTCTGATCCACTACACATCAGTTCCCTATAGGACTAAGCAGTGAACTAGTCTGATCTGGGAGCCTCAGATGTCACCTCCAGCGGTGCCAGGCCCCAACCTGCCCCATTCAGAACCTCAGCCCGAGGATTTGAAGTCACAGTAAAGAGTCCAATGACTGATCTGTGAGGGCTGGCAGCATCAGAGCAGCAGTCTGAGTTGGAAAAGTTCATGGTCAGGGCAGGAGCTTTCAGAGGAATCAGAAAGTGCTGAAACCAGTGTCGGGCTCCAGCTGGAGTCAACCACTCTGGTTAATGAGATGCCTTCAGCAAGTGCAGACATTTAAAGCAGGGGCAGAAGGCAGGTTGCCGAGTTGTAAAACCACATTCCAAAGACCTTGATCGCTGCCAGGCACCACGGCAAGATGGTTCACAAAGGCCTGTGCTCAGGAAGGAGATGCTGTGTAGACTGCAGCCCAAAGTAAGTGTTTCCTCACAGGTTCCATACCTCTGGGTCTAGTTTGTTCACATGGTTGCCCTGGGGGCGGGGTTACAGCCAATTACCTCAATGATTTGAATATAGCCACGCATCCAAAACAACCAGTTCAAGTCCCTCAAGTGATGTGCAATACATCCAAACATCAGACCCCAAGTCCTACTGAAGCTCTTCCTGATTGTCCACCTTTCTAAGCTCTTCCTCTTGACTCAGTATCAGCCTGACAGCATGACCCAATTTGCCAGGATGCTTGTAGTTTATATCTCTCGAGCAAGGAAAATTAACAATAGCATTTCCCACGTTCCCATTTCAACCATAAATTGCATGGTGTACTTGGTCACCTTGCTGGACTGTCATTCAATTTGGTTCGGGTTGAAAGAGGTGCATTTATAAAAAACCATAGCGACAAACTGGATACAAATTGTCATTTGGCTGCAAACAGGAACCTGGCATCCCCGCTATGCAAATGCAGCCATCCTGGGAAGTCTGTCCAGGTGCAGCAGATGGAAGGCAGCCAGCCTGGAAGGGATCTGACTCTCTCCATGATTTAGAGTCTTGCAAGGGGACTTTGCCATCTGGTGGACTGGCTGCTCCTTGGCCAGGATTCTAGCTACATGGTTACTAGAGTCCAACTAGAGGCAAAGAGGCAATCTGTGAGCTATGGATCTTCCTGGGTCTGTGCATAACCTCCCCAACCTGGAGAATATTGCTCACCAGAGACACAAGACTTGGTGTGGTGCCTATAAGGGCAGGTTAGTAGGGCTATCATATTCAGTTGGGCAGACTATACCCTGCACAAGGACAACTACTTCATGAAGACAAGCAAAGAAGATGGTCACTTCGGCCGCCCAGACTCACACCTCTGTGGGTACAGGGTTATCTTTCCAATTCACATAAAATTCTAGTAGGATGTTGTTTCAGAGGCACAATCGTTATAAATGGAACCCTTCCAACCCAACTAATTGCCCTGTAATTGACAATTGTAGGTCCCAGAGTGCCTTAGAAAAAAGCCATTTAACCTGGAATAACTGGACCCAAGATCGTTAAAAAAAAAAAAAAAAAAAAAAAAAAAAAAGAAATCGTGCTTTGGATAAGAAGAATAAAAAGCCTGGAATTCACTGAGCTCCTGGTCTGGGTACTTACTTACCATGCTGAGCAAACTCTCCTGCTTCAGTGAGCATGTTTCCCACCTCTGGGGTAGTCAGCACTTTCTCAAATGTACAGATGAGAACAGTGAGGCTCATTTTGTGTGTGTGTGTGTGTGTGTGTGTGTGTGTGTGTGTGTGTGAGAGAGAGAGAGAGAGAGAGAGACAGACAGACAGACAGAGACAGACAGAGACAGAGAGACAGAGGTAATCTCAGCACTCAAGAGGCTAAGGCAGGAGGATTGCTGTGAATTCCAGATCAGCATGGACTGCAGTGTAAGATCTTGTCTCAAAAAGAGCAAAAAGTAAAAAATACTAGGAAGGCAGAAGACCAATGAGTAAAGGGGGGTGGCAGAAGAGAAAGATTCTAGTGTGGTGAAGAGCTACAGTAAGGCTGAGTGAGTGTGCTGACAGAGCACAAGATACTAACTCTTCCAGGGAATTCTGGGAAGCATCGCAGAAGCAGTGCTTAGGGAAGGCGATGGGAGAAAAGCCAAAAGCCAGTGGCTGTGGTTTGAACGTGAAAAGTACCCCACCAGCTTATGCACCGAACCCCTGATGCCCAGCTAGCAACCCTGTTCCAGGAGTCTCTGGAACATTTGGAGCAGAGCACATAGCTGGTGGAGGTAGGTTGTTGGGAACAGGCTTGTGACTATTAGATCATGGTCATACACTCAGTGCTGTTTCCATGTCCTGGTCTAGCATCATGGGAACCCTGCAGCTACATGCCCCCTGCCACTACAAACAGGCCTGTTTCAGCTGTCATGCCTCTGTCTGTACCATGGAGGACTGTAGTCTCTGAGAATAAGGTATAAAATAAATCTATCTTGTTTTCAAGCTTCTTTGTCTGGAATTTGGTTTCAGACACAAGAAAGTAGCTAATGATGACACGTTGTGAGACACCTGCTCTGGTCTGACCCTGTGTAAATCATAGCATAGAAGAAGTGACTTCCTTTGAACCACATTAGACCCTATGAGTTAGTCATTAGCATCCCTGATCTAAAAGGCAAGGCTTTGAGGCTCAGCTAGGCTCTGTGTACCTGTATTTAACCAGGCAGTGAGAGTACAGGAATTAGCTAGGGAGTGGAGTCCAGAAAGGACCCAGGAATTGGAGCCAGGAACTTCATCTTTTAAAAAAATTACAATATTTTCATCAATTCTGAGAATTTCATACATGCATGCATACAAAGTATTTTGATCATTTTCAGCTCTAATCCTCCCCTGACTCCTGGCAGATCCCCCTCCAGCTCTCCCCACTCCCAATGTTGTTTCCTTTTTTTAAATTTTTTAATTTAACTCACTGAGTCTGATTGTGTTGCCCATATACTCTTAGATGTGGGGCTTTCCACTGGAGTGTGGTCGACCTACCAGGTACCATACTTACAAAGAAAACATCCTGACTTTCCCACCCCAAGAAATCATCAACTGTCAAAAGCTAAGAGTAATGGTTTATGACCTCCTCTCCTTGAGAAAGGGTCTCACAATGTAGCCCTGGCTGACCTGAACTTTGCTATGTAGACCAGGCTAGCCTGTAAACCCACAGAGACCTGCCTGCCTCTGACTTCCAAGTGTTGGAATTAAAGGCTTGCATCAACACACCCAGCCCTTATCATCTTTTTCTGATTCAGAGTCTTATGTAGCCCAGACTGGCCTGAAGCTAGCTAGTGAGCCAAGAGTAGTCTTGAACTTCTGATTTTTCTGCCTCTACCTTTTGAGTGTTAGAATTAAAGGCCTGTGTCACAATTTTAGTTTTAAGCAGTGCTGGGCATTATACTCAAGTTTTCATGTGTGCTAGGAGAGTACACTAGCAACTGTGCCACAATAGCACCTATTATAATTTTGAATACATATTCACTGTACAAATCAATGGATTTTGTGTTGATATAACCATATAGGGATATATGGCAATTTGATCATAGGTACCCTCCCTTTTACCTCTCTTGTCTCCTCCCCCTGGACCTTTTCTGTCCAAAGAATGGGAGCTTCATCTTGCCAAGCCACCTACCTCTGCATTGTCTCCTTTTTCTTTCACTGAAGGTCAATAACAACAAACCATGAGCTTGCTCTTGGCACTACAGAGGCATGAGTTAAATCCCATCACTTCCAGTTACACTTCTAAACCTGGTTCCAGTCCTGGCAGAACTACCTTGAGGCTGTGCAATTGTCTTCTCTGAGCCTGTGTTAATGGTGGGGACCGAGGACAGGTTTGGAAGCATGAGATAGCAGCAAGCGTCTGTCACAATGCTTGATGGAAACCAACTAGCCTGTTAAGAGTCTCGTCTCTTCTCTTCTCTTCTCTTTCCCCTCTCTCTCCCCCTCTCCTCCTTCCCCCTCCTCACCCATTGAAGCCTATTGTAGGATAGTACCTACTGCTATCCCATAGCAGCCTGGGCAGACAAAGTTGACCCAAAGCTGACAAAGATGGTTTGTATTTTGCCTCTGGCTGTAGCTCTGAGACCTGAAGAAAAGTGTATACTTACTCCATTCCCCTTGCTGAGGTTTGCAAGGCCCCTTTTCAAGAGGGAGTATTTCAATCCAGAGAAAATAACTACAGGACAGTCACAATTACAATTGGTTAATGAGTCAGAGCTCCTGGGAAACTCAGTGTACAGCTTCTATGGCTCCAACCCAGGTAGCTCAGAGGTCAAGTACTTCCAAAGGGTTAAGAGTTTCAGGCCTTGCTCTTGGTGTTAAGGACTTATTTCCTCTTCCTGTGTCTGAGTCACAGAAGCCTACATCAATTTGTCTTGACTGACAGGATCCCACACACTGGGCCTGCGTGTGGCTGTGATGTCAACCTCACTTAGGCAAAGAGGAAACGGAGTGTGACAGGGCCATGACAGAATACATTAGAGGCAGGAAACCATCATGAAGCAGTGGATCCCAGCACTGCTGCACATCAGAATCCCCCAGGAACTTAGAGAGGATACACTAAAAACCAAGTCCTAGTTGGGTTTTGAATAGAATCTTGCCATTCAAGTCTGTTGGGTGGACTTCTTACCTACACCCCATGGAGTAGATGCCATCTACCTGCATCCAGAGTTCTGTGCATCTTTAATTTAAAGATTCATTTATTTTCTATGAATATACTGTAGCTGTCTTCAGACAAATCTAGGAGAGGGCATTGGATCCCATTACAGTTGTGAGCCACCATGTGGTTGCTGGGAATTGAACTCAGGACCTCTAGAAGAACAGTCAGTGCTCTTAACCAGTGAGCCAATTCTCAAGCACCCCACACCTCCCACCCACCCCCACTAGCCCTGTGTATCTCATTCCTTAAGAAGACTTATTAAATTCAGACTGCAACTCTCCATCTGGAAAGTTCTCCTACTGGAGGTCTTTGTGGAGCCTAGGAATCTGCATTTCAAGAGGTCTCTAAAGAGGATACTGGATGGCATTAGTTCTGAGATGTATTCATTCATATAACTAGTACTCGTTCATATAACTAGTAGAAGATAAAGAAGATAAAGATAACAGCATCTACCAAGTCTCTGCAAAAAACAATGTGTCTACTGCTTTGCAGGGGAACTAAAAGGAAGACGACCCTGTTGTGTAAACTGCTAGAAGCTGTTAGCAAACATCTACTCACCCAAATAGGGACCAAACTGATGCACTCAAGTGTCCCTTGGTGAGCCAATGAGTTTATCTGGCTCGCTCACAGCCTCACCAATGATTCTGAAACACTACTGGCAAGCTCCCCTGTAGGCTGGGTGATGGCTTCCCCCGCAGCTCCTCTGTTGTTGCCACTTTATATCAACTTGCTGCAAGGTGAAGTTATCAGAGAGGAGGGACCCTCAATTGAGAACATGTTTGTACAAGATTGGGCTATTGGCAAGCCTGTAGGGCATTTTCTTAATTAGTGATTAATGAGAAGGCCCAGACCATCATGAGTGGGCAGGTGGTCCTGGGTTCTATAAGAAAGCAAGCTGAGCAAGCTATTGAGGAGCAAGCCAGTAAGGGGCTCCTCTGCATGTTCTCTACATCAGCTCCTGTCTCCAGGTCTCCACCCTGTTTGAGTTCCTACCCTGGCTTCTTTCAGTGGTACATTTATGGATATAAAGTATAATCCAAATAACCCCCCCCCACACACACACAGACACACTTGCTCTTGACCATTATGTTTCATTATAGCAATAGTGACCCAAACTAAGATAATGTGCAAATGGAGCCTCACGCCCTCCAATTAGCCTTCCAACTTCTATATTCTCTGCCAATTAACAAGACCTTGTGCGTCCAGGTACATTCCCACCCTACCCCGCCCTCCATGGTACCATTGCCATTATATGGCAATGGGGTATGAAAGGGAGTGGCTGGAATATCAGATGAGCATCTAAGGATGCTCCAGGCACCTCCTTCTACAAAGGAACATGATCAATCCTGACAGTCTATTTTAGCCACAGCTGCTCAGATGAAGATGGCAATGGCTGATACACTCCAAGAAAAGCATTCCACCATAGATCCATAGATCCTGAGTGGTTAAAAAAGCATTGTCCCACATTCTTGACTTTTCCCCTCTCCTTTACCTTGACCAAGTACCTCTTGGGATTGAAATTCTCAGCATCTGCCTGTTATAATTAATGTCATGTTTAGGTCAACAGCTTTGTATCCCAGGTGGGCCTTGAACTTTGCAACCACACAACAAAGGAGAAGGAAAACTGATGAATCTTTAGAGAACAGTGGGCAATCTTTAGAGAACAGTGGGATACACCTTGCTGCTTTTAGTGGTGGGTCACGAGAGCAGTCCCCAAGGTGGGATTTGAATATCATATTCTTCCCAGAACGGAACAGACTGAATTGTTGAGCAGGCAAAGGACAACGTGAATTGTGAAGTCCCAACATGGGAGTTATATTGTCATACAAGAAAGGCTTAAGGATAATGTGAATGTCCAGAGGCCCGGGCTTTGTAATATAGTACACAGTACCTTTGCAAGTCAGTGCCTCTGTGCATTGGTGAAATCAGAAAACACCAGTCTATGATTCTTTTGAATAAATCTTTCCTCTCCATTTCCTCTACGCCTTTTCTTGGTGCATGCCCAGGTTTGTTATGCTAAGTTTATTTTCCCATTCTCTGACCACATTAATGGCCTGTGGTTTCCAGAAGCTGTTTAAAAGTGAAAACAACCTTTAGAGGAGCTAAGCAGAAGACTATTTTTGAAGCGAACTCAGAAGTGGTTATGACGCCGATAGAAACTTCCCTTCCTGTTTTCTCTTTTTGCTTTGCTTTTCAATGGTTTTGGGGGGTTGCACTCAAGGAGGTCAGCATGCTTGGTCTCGAACTCATTCTGTATCCCAGGTGGGCATTGAGCTTGCAGTCTCCTTGGCCCCCACCTCTCACGTAGCCGGGATGGGTGGCTTGTGCCCTCAGGTAGAGTTTGGCTCTCACTGTCTCAAAGAAACGTCTTCAGATAGACCCTCTAGGGTTCAGCTGAAGAATGAGTTAGTGTGAACAACAACAACAACAACAACAAAATCTTAAATGGGAACAACCGTAAAAGCCATCCATTTTAAAATCGATTGGTGGGTTAATTAATGTGTGCCTATGTTCGTGTATGTCTACGTCTGTGCAGATACATGGCTTCAATGCTCACCTTTCAGAATTTCACTAAACTTTTTTCTCATCTCCAAAACTATAGCTAAAGGCAGTTGCTTACTCAGCGCTCAAAGGCTAATCCTACGGCTCCTCTCACCATTTGCTTACTGCTCCTGCCTTTTCTACAGGAGGATCTTGCCTTGCATCATCGCCTTTGCTTTTGCTATTCAGAATCATGGAGACCTGACGCATTTCTTCATGATTGCCTCTGGACTTCCTATTCTCTCTGTTTCGGGGGCGTGGTGGGAGGCTCCAGTAACCTTGTGATAACGGAATGGCAGGAATAAAGCTAGAAACCTGTTCACTCCTATACCCTGAGACCCAGCTCTTTAGAGCAGACCAGTGAAACCTTTGAGATTGAGGCCAAGAGCTACAGTATCACCAAGAATCCAAGCTAGGTGTATCTAATTGTTGACCCCCGGGCTTCATGAGTCTGAGGATAATTATGAATGCAGTCAAACACATCTGTATATAACAGCATCGTACTATGTTGCCAAAAGTTTGAACTGCTAAAAGGTCAGGTCCTTGGTCATCAGCCTAAATGATCAAATGGACAGATGGAAACATTGCCAGCAGAGTGGGTGACCTTAGAGTCCAGGCATGTGGCTTTCTCAGTCACAGGCCTAACACTCTGAATGCCCATTTTGAGGCTTAAATAAGAAACAGAAATTGCTTTGGAGAGGTTTAAGACTTTAACAAAGCCTTTAGTGCCTGGCTCATGAAGGGGACAAAGGGAAGCACAACTGCTATTACTGTTGCATTGTTAGCCATAGAGAAGGACAGAGGTGCTTGGGCAGAACGCTGTGTCCCTGAGAGGGAAAGAGAGTCAATTAAAACAGGCATGGGCATAACTCCATTTATTGCTGCTGCCGGGAACACGGATTGTGTTGTTCATTTAAATGCCATGGGGTCTGCAGGTAAATTGCAAAATCCTTTTTATTGAGAAGTCATTCCATTTCCCACAAATGTTTATTGAGTCCCCGCGATTCCTAGGCTAGCTAGGGAAAAGAAAGAATGAATGAGCTGCTGATCTTGCACTACCTGGGGAGCGAGAAGAAAGCAGAAGACAGATTTCCTATAACTGTGAGGGGAAATGCTTAACTACAGAACACAGTGCGGTATTTACTATTAAGAAAATCATTGAGAGTGTGCAGGGCTCTCTAATCATCTCAGCGAGTTGATGGGATGCTAAATGGCCACAAACAGCTCAAATTCTGCTTTGCAACCATTCTTACTTACATAATAATTTATTATGCCGTAGTCATACTTACACAGTATACAGATATTATTGAAAGAATCCGGATTACCTACTTCTAACTAAATACTCTTTTTGAAGTTTTTAAGATTGGTCATAAGTGTGTATATATGTCTGTCTGCCTGCCTGTCTGTCTGTCTGTCTGTCTGTCTGTCTGTCTATGTATGTGTATGAGAGTGTCCAAGGAGGCAAGAAGAGGAAGTTAACACATGCTCTTACCTGCTAAATCATCTCTCCAGCCCCTAAATGTTCTATATTATGTATTAATTATATGCTAATGTGTTTATGTATATAACACTAAATATACAAATATATTTATTATCAATATATAATTATACAGTATTCTAACTATGTAGTTTCATATATGTAATGTATGTCATATATATATTATTTATGCATAATACTCAATGTGACAGTATATAGAGTCATGCCTGTATATTGATGATTTCAGTCAACAACAGATCTCATGTGCAACAATAATCCCCTAATATTACAACTCTGCCATTATAGGACTGTTTTGGGCTAGAATATCTTGGTGGGGCAGACGGTAAAATAAAGCAACCCATACCATAATCAGTCATGAAGCAAGAAAGATGGAAGCCCAGAGTCCCAATATCTCCTTCAAAGGCCACCATTACTGACAATGACATGAAAACTCCCAAAAAACCCCACCTTCAGGGTAATAGCATCTCTCTACTGCACTGCAGCCTGGGAAATAAGCCTTGAACATACACACCTTTGCCAGATTTTTAAAATTCAAATTATAGCAGGATTTGTATTGAAGTAGCCATCAAACTAAAGTGTGATTCTTACAATGGTCCGTAATCCAAGGTAGTGGTATCCTCAGAAGAGGAGAAATTTTGTACACGAGAAACCAGCACAGAGGGAAGACAGAGTGCAGACACGAGGCAGTGCAGACACGAGGCAGTGCAGACATGAGGCAGTGCAGACACGAGGCAGTGGGTAGCCATCTGCAAGACGAGGAAGGCAGCCTGGAGCAGAAATCTCCCGCATATGGGAGGACTCCACATCTTGATTTGGAATGAGTTGTAAAGAGCAAGAAAAGAAGCTTCTATCATGAGAGCCACCCAGTGCACCATGTCAGTGTTGCACATTCCTCAAAAACTGATTGATCCATCCATTTTCAAGGTGGTCGTGACTTGTGTTTTGGGTCAGATGAATTTGATCTGTTGTCTGGGGGAACCCATAAGATGGAGACAGATGTCAATAGCATTGAACTAAACAATGGGGGTTTGGAAAATAGTTGAATGAATAAATGTCACATTTGCCCAAAGACAGAGAGAAGAAGGGGTTGCAGGGATGTTAAAGTTAATGGTAACCTCTTCCATCACTGTCAGGGTGTGCTCAAGCCATATCACATCAGAGATGTAACCAAGGCTGGCATGAGGTCAGTGAACTTGACGGAGTCACTGTATTCACTGGCTGATGATACTTATGCTCATTTAGAAGACAGAGCCCTCGTTGTCCTATGAAATCTGGGACAAAATATTAAATAAATACCAAGACTATACTTAGCATAGAGAACGGTCCCCTGTGTAGAGTCTCAGGTTTATGTCCATGTTCTGAAATGTTGACCTGTCATGGATCATACCATATCTATTTTAGGCAGCGAATTACAACTGCTTAGCTTAAAATGTCAAAGGAAGTTGACAGTCTAGAATAATAGAAAATGGAAACAAGTGCAGTTGGAAAGCCTTTTGGTTTGAGTCCCAGCCATGCCTCTGAAAAACTGAGAGGCCTGGACCTTCTCCTATCTGTAAGACAGTGTTGGGGGAGGAGACACGGAGTGCTATTTCACCGCTGACATCTGTGAATCTCTCCATCTTGCCTTTAATTGGAAAAGGTGGTAAGATAACATTTCCGTAAATTGACCTGCCAACTCGAGTTACCCATGAACATGAAGACATGAACATAAGATGATAGGCAGAAACAGCTGTGGCAGATGACTGGTAGAAAAATCTTCCTCCTTCCAATGGTAAATGGGATGCTGGAAAGCAATAGCAGCATATATATATATATATATATATATATATATATATATATATATATATATATATATATATAATACACACACACACACACACACACACACATATATATATATATATATATATATATATATATATATATATATATATATATATATTAATTGCCAGCAAATTGGCTTTTACCGGAAAGTTTTCAGATGCACATGCTCACATAATTTTGTTCCGTGTCTGTATTGGTAGAGAAGACATAAATCACCCACCTCTTAACTGCATTTGTAATTTCCCCTAGACCATTTACCATTTAAACCACATGTTGACCTTTTTATTTGACTGGCCATCTTTAGCCCTGGATCTAATAAGTCGCAAAGGGATAGATGATTAAGATTGAGAATCAAATAAGAATCACATTTTGTCCCAGGTCCTCAGTCTGATATAATACCTCATTTAACCCTTCCCCTATGGGACACAGTCAGCCAGCCATATCTGCTCCAAACACAACATGCTGGCTGTGGCTTGCTGTCTGCTTTCATTCTAGCCATGGAGCACACTTAACTCATGAGCACACACCAGATATGTCAATAGTTACTCCTACAAAAGCAGGTCTACATCAGTACTAGATGGAAATTGGTTTGGTGGACCCTGATGATGGAGGTGTCAGAGAGACTGAGCTCTGGGTGTCCATGGCAGATATTAATTTGATAACACATGCACAGTCAGCTCTTTCTTTGGGGGCTTTAATTTCTCTCCAGTTCTATATACTGTTGAACTGAGCCATTGGGTTAAACCATCTGGTTTTCTTTTGGGTCTTTTTATATGTAAGGGGGATGTGTGTGTATTTATACTTAAGTGTGTGGATAGGCTCGTGTGCACATATGTATTCTTTGTGGAGGATCCTGAGAATAATTTTACATGTTGTTCCTCAGTTTGCCATCCACATTTCTTTTGAAAATGTGTCTCTCATTGGCCTGGAACATGTTCAATTGGCTAGGATGGCTGTCCAGCAAGCCCCGTGAATTCACCTGTCTCTACCTCCCCAGCACTAAGGTTACAAGCACGTTCCACCATGGCCAGCCTTTTGCTTTTCTTTCTTTTCTTTGCCACCCTCCCCTTTTCTGAATATAAATTCTGGGGATTAAGCTCAGGCCCTTGGTTTTGCGAGCTGTGCACTTACAGGATGCGCTATTTTGCTGACTCCCTATTTGGGTCTTAATCCTGTTAGTGTCTAAGATTAACTTACAAATAAACACTTAAATTTACATTCAAGTGTTCGCTCAGAATCTGCTTCTTAGAGCCAAATTCAGATGTTCTCTAAGATTGCTGTGGAGCTGGAAGCGTTACTGCTGAGATGAGGCTCACCATGGTTAAATAAGAGTTTAGAGCTGGGATTCTCTGGTGCCTACTGGCTTTTCCCACACACAAGTTGTTGCCAGCCAAGACAACTGATGATCTGAAGATGTTCATTACCTCAAGAAGCTAGAGACCAAGGATACTGATAAATATCATACACCCATAACTGAAAGAAGAAAAAAAAAATCCAAGCTTAAAAAAAAAGTCAACTATACCAAAGTTGAGAAATTCTACTTTCTGCCCAGCAAGACTGGCTAATAGATAGATAAGATTTACTGTTGTCTCTAAGTGTTGTTTTATGCCGTGTTCCTGACCCAGGTATGTAATACTTCTCTCAGAATGGTGGTGACCAAGGACACCCAGGTATGTAATACTTCTCTCAGAATGGTGGTGACCAAGGGTGATGTGATTACTTCTGTGCCATTGCCAGGGTCAAGCTGTGGCTCAGCTGTGTTCTACCGTCCCCAATGTGACCGTCTTTGGGACAGCCTCCACTTTCAAGCATGAAGCCATCAAAGATTCTGTGACCCACCTCTTTGACAGAAATGCAGACTACGTGCAAGAAGTAAAGAGGTAAGAGGGTGGCTGTGCAGAGCGCCGGGCTGGCCCCTGCTCTTCTCTGGAAGATCATTAGTATTCCTTGAAAAGATGGAGGACAGAGAAGCTAGGGAGAGGGTGGTTGGGAGCATTGCTGTTCTTGCAGATCAGTGTCCAGCACCTCGTGGACATTCACACCTGTCTGTAACTTCAGGTCCAGGGTTATCTGATGCTCACATCTGTCTTCCTTAAGCTCCACACTCATACGCTGCAGATACATACATTTGGGTAAAGTATTCATATCCATGAGATAAAAATAAATCTTTAAAAGATGACTAGTGATGGTGGTGATTGTGAACGTATATTGAAGGCTTAGTGCTAGCTCTTAGCATGTTTATTCATACATGTCAGCTCATCAGGTACTCTCAACCTCCCTGTTATCATCCCCAAGGAAGAAGCCAGTCCTACAACTTGCAGAATTAATGTGCTAGTGTCCTGCTTCCTGCCACTACACTCTGTCTTGACACATGCAAATTTAATTCCCACTCGTTCACATAAAAATCTCAAAGTAGATGTTCAGCTGTAAGAAGATTCTGGAACCCAGGCTCTTTATATTTTGGTTCTGACATCTTCCTGAGTCTTCTGATCTTTTGGTTCGACCTAGAAGATGAGAAAATAGCAATAGGCCATGCATGGGAGGCTTTTATTGGTCAGTCCTGGGATAGATAAGCATATGCTGCCCAAATTTGATGCTAATGTTCAAGTCTTTGGGCACACTTTACTGGGAGCAAACTGAAAACTGTCACCTAATAATATAAGCAGGCAGACCTGGCATTCATGGAATGGTCAACAGTGGGGTTTGTACCAGGCCCTCTGACTTGTGAACCCATGATTTCACTGTAGAAAGGGTGACTTTCTGAAGAATTGAGCCTGAGCCATAGTTACCTGTAGGAAGAGGGAAACCTGGAAGAGAATGTTTTAGAGATAGAGGTACCTACCTACACACTGATCAATGAAATGGGTCCAAAGGTTCAAAGGTTCAAAGGTCAAGAAAATAGCAAAACTCAACAGCATGTAAGGCCAGGCTGATCTGCCTATATAGTCTAATTATGGTGTACCTGTGATCCAGAAGCTATTGATTATGGTCATGTGTGCCTACAAGGGAATCGCATGGAAAGCTCAGGTGATAGCACGTCTGTAGATGGTGTATGTGTGTTTTTCACTTGGCTGATGCCCAGGGTGAACTCTGTCTCTGCATTTCTGAGAGCTGCTGGAGGAATCAGTGGTGGCCAGAAGCTGCTATTTTTCTCTTTTCATAGCCTAACTTACTAAATTATAACGCTTAGAGATAATTAGAAACACAGCCAGCACCATGAAAAGGAAACATTTTTTTTAACAAATCACAAATTAAGATGAAGAGGGACAAAGCTGATTGTTCAAGCAGAAATTTAGACTAGATTGGGGGGGGGGTTGTTTTTTTAATTTTTTTTAAGAGTGGAGTATTTTTAGAAAGGAGATTTTCCTGAGGAGTATTTTTAGAAAGGAGATGTTTCAATGAGTAAAAGCTTCAGAGTTGTTGGATAAGGATATGCCTAATTCATTAACATGCTTGTTATACAAGCATGAGGACCCTGAGTTCAATCCCTAGACCCAGGCACAGCGGCATAGAACTATAATCCCAACACTATGTATGCAGAATGTCTGGCCAGGTTTTCCTCAGAGTTTAATGAGAGACCCAGTTTCAAAAACTAAGATAAAGTCTGGCATGGTGGTGTACATCTTTAACCTTAGAACTTGGGAGGTAGAGATAGGCTCTGTGAATTCAAGGCTAGCCTGGTCTACATAGTGAGTTCCAGTCTATCCAGGACTGCACAGGGAGAGCCTGTCTAAAACTTAAGGTGGAGGGCGATTGAAGAAGATATTCAGTGCCAGCCTTTGGCTTCTAGCATATGCACACACACATACACACACACACACAGAGTTATATATAATGTAAGGTGTCCCAATATCTCCAGTAGGATGTAAAAAAAGGGAGCTTTTATTTAAAGCTAAATATTAGAAGTCCACCCCATTTCTTAGAGGTGCAGAGATAACAGATACTCTCAAAGACCTCTCTTTGCCCAGTCCACCTACTTTTGACTCAAGTTTCTCAAGCTCTGGACTGGAATATTAATTTCACTAATCTTTTCTTTAACATCCTTGACTGATAATTTTGCATTCATCTACTCACTGCTTAGTAAATATTTTAGGGTCTGACATAGGATTGGTCCTGTGCCAAAGAAGAAGGTCCAGCAACAACCAATCAGAATTGTTCTATATTTATGGAGTTTGGAGTCTAGTTGTGGGAAAGGAGACAGGAAAAAAAGATGGGGGGAGAGAGAGAGAGAGAGAGAGAAGAAAGGAAGGAAGGAAAGAGGAAGGACCCATGGTGGCAAAGGATGCCCATATGTGGCAAAGGATGCCCATCTGTGGCAAAGGATGCCCATATGTGGCAAAGGATGGCATTGTTGGATATAAGTGGGAGGAGTCGCCCTTGGGCCTGAGGGAGTTTGATGCCCCAGTGTAGGGGAATGCCAGGGTGGGAAGTTGGGAGTGGGTGGGTGGGTGGGTGAGTGGGTGAGTGGGGAGTACCCTCATAGAGGCAGGGGGATGGGGGATGGGATAGGGAGTTCCAGAGGGGAGATCTGGAAAGGGGATAACATTTGAAATGTAAATAAAGAAAATATCCAATAAAAGAAAAAGAAAAGATAAGATAAAAGAAACTATTCAAAGAATACATTGATTTGTACTTTTGACATACTCTATAGAGTGTTAGTGAAGAACTCAGACATGACACTGACCTAAGTAAAAGTCTTGGCTGAGAGCTGAAGGATGAGAAGTTCCAGGGAGAAAAGCACTTTAGATTAGGGGGTGCAGCATGGCTGCAGTGCTAGGGAAACTCGGGGTTCTGAGAGAAGACAAAAGTGGCTGGTTATGAACAGCAGTAAGAACAGAAGATCAAGATGCCACAGCTGCTCTCAACAAATGGAAGCCCACAGCTGGGAGACTCCTGCCCACCTCCCTTCCTACACAGCTGCTCCATTGCAGCCCCTCCCTGCCTGGCCCCACTCAGAGCCTGAATCAGTGATTTCTATTCTTAGGAGAATGGAAGGAAACAATGACCCCGGGATCTACCTCGTTACCACCTGCCTTCAGAGGTCATTTTAAGTAGGGACCCAGGAGATATGGGAAATGGCTAGCGGGCTGTGACAGTAACTATATAGACTCTGCCCAGAAATCCCATCCTCAGGAAATACCCAGAGCAAGATCAAAGCCCAAGACAGCAAGCTGCTCAGTGGAGCTCTGCTTCTGCCTGGGCCTCAGCGCTCAGCATATGTTGACAGTGAATTATAATAGGCCTGTCTGAAACAGTGGCAATCAGTTCCAGCCTCTGCTGTCAACGGAAGGCAAACGGTGCAAGGATTTTTACTACACCACATGCATGTGTTACACGGCAACCCTAAAAATGATAATTATGAAGGCTGTGTCACAAAAGAGAGAGAGAGAGAGAGAGAGAGAGAGAGAGAGAGATGCCTGTGGTAGAATTGAAGGGACAAAACAGAATGCCAAATTCCATCAAGACTGTGATCACAACTTGATTCAAATTCTCTGTGCACAGGGACGTAAAATGAAAGGGAGAAAACAGTCACTCGCATGTAGTAAAGCGTTGTGCAGAGTCATTTCTCTTTGGTGTCTTCCTTACAAATACAGTTACAGTAATCTATGTACAGGGAACTGCAAAAAAAAAAAAACATAATAAAACAAAACTTCCTTGTAGTGAAAACTCACACAGACCAACCAAATAGAGGGCCTCTTTGGTATTTATGCTAAGCCAGGGAAGAAATTAGAGAAAAATAAGTATTTCTTTTCTAATGCATGTGCTGTATATATGTGTGCTTATGCATGTTTTCATATGTGCAGGTATGATCACACATGTGTGTGCACATGCATGTGCAGGTCAAAGGACAGCATTCAAGAATATTGACACCCCTTTTCGAGGCTGGGTGTCTCATTGATCTTGAGCTCATCATTGCTAGATTACATTACAAAGGCTTGCCAGGGAACCTCAGGTTTCCTCCTCCCTCTGCCTTCCAAGTACTGGGACTACCAACCACCTTGTGCACCATGCCCAGTATTTCCATTTGGGTTCTGAGGACCTAACTCTTCTCCTTGTGCTTGAAAGGCATGAACTTTAACAGCGGATCCATCTCCTGAGCCTAAAAGGGGGAAAAACAACTCTGATATAGACTTTGTCTTTGCATTGGTTTTCTTAGCTGTGTGTAAAAGGGGAAGAAAATGGGCCAAGCAGTTAGAAGCCTGAGTCCCATGCACAGTTAGCCCCATGGCACCCTGGAAGGGTACAAAGCAACTCAGGAGGAGATGTGGGAACAAACCCTAGGGGAGCTGGGACAGGGTGAGGCAGACAGGAGTGGCCATGCTCAGACATCCTCTTTTCAGTTAGATGACCAGTTCACAAGCATCTTTTTACAAGTGCAGAAGGCATCCCACTTCGTAGATGAGAAGACAGAAGCTTAGAGCCGGATTTACCCTCCAAATCTGCGGGCTCCATTTTTCTCCAGTTCTTTAATGGTTTGCAAGATGACCTGAGGACATATTTGAGCCAAAAGGATGTGTCCATGACCTTGAGTTGGTTTCAGTGGCGTGGATTGCCACTACTCATTGAACTGTGAACTGCACATTTTTAAATGCATTCTCTTTATTACCATCAATTGTAGATCAATAAGGCTGCCTAAAGGTGCCTTTAAAAATCAAACATTTGGTGGAAATGGTGCACAATATTGTTTAAGACCTTATATTCATGCATGCACATATTATTTTTTATTATTAATGCCTACAAATATGGTGCGCAAAGACAATGGTGACTAAGGCACACATATCCTTGTGCCTGAAATTTCCAAAGAGTCACAGTTAATGTAATAAGTGATTACGTCAGCTCTTAGTAGAGACATGCAGACCATCAAGGTGACACACAGAAACAACATCTGACTGAAAGCCGAAAGTGCACGTGGGAGCTTGCAAATTTGATGATGTGGACACTGTCTTTATTTTTCAGGGAAGAGGCAAGTTATAGAATGTTTGAATACCTTTTGCATATCTACACACACTGGGACTTGCCTTACATGGCCCGCTTCCATAGGCTAAACCTTCTACCCTTTATGGTCACTCTCCCAAAGCCAGCAGGGGTGACTTCTTGTACCCCCAACCCCTGCACTTCAGTTAGGGAACCAAGCCATCCAACTTGAAGTCTGTGGCTGTGGGAGATGCTGAGATGGCAGGAACAGGCTCTATCAGGGCTTGTCAGTCCCACCACTGGGTACCCTTAAAGTCATTCTGTGGTTGGAGGTCATCCTATGCAGTGGTATTTAATAGATGTAGTTAGCTGCTCCTGCCAAAGCCTCCAAGTCAGGACAGTGTGAGCCATCTCTGGACATCACCCAGGCAGGGCTGTGAACAACCAGCTCCCGATTGAGCAACTTTGTAATGATTAACAATTGTGGCAGTAGATATGCTAATTACTCATATTTGCTTCTTGTCGTGTGTGTGCATGTGTCAAAATATCACACTGTGACCTGTAAATACATGTAATTATTGCACATAAAAAATCAAAATTTATTATAGGTATTATTAATTAGTTAGTTGATTACTTGGTTGGTTGGTTGGTTGGTTGGAGGGCTGTGTGGCGTGGTCTACACATGGAAGTTAGAGGATAACATGGAAGTCATTTCTCTCCTCCCACTGTATGAATCTCAGGACTCAAATTCAAGTTGACAATCTCGATGATTGGCACCTTTACCTGCCAAACCATCTCTCCAACCCCAAAACATAAAAATTTTAAACATAACTTTCTTAGATACATTAATGGAGCTCTTAAAAGCCCTTAGATGGAGTTAAAATAGGATTACATTGAAAATCTAGAATCCTTTGCTGATTCAAGGCAGTTATGAGCTATTATATGAGATGAGTCTAGGACTCAAAGGCCGGGAATGGACCAAGTCAAAAGAAGAATAGAAATTAGGGGGTCAGCTCAGTTAATAAAATGTTTCTCTGCATGAACAAGAACATCTGAGTTTGACCCCAGCACACACATTAAAAAGCAGGGTATGACGGCGCATGCGTGTAATACCAATGCTGGGAAGATGGAAACAGAATTCCTAGGGTTCATTAGCCAGTTAGTGTGGCCTGTTTGGCAAGCTCCTGGCCAGTGAGGAGCCCCTCTCTCACAAAAGTGGACAGTCTGAGGAATGATGCCCCAGGTTAACCTATTGGCTTACATCCATGTGTGTGCACACAGTAGGAAAATAGAAAAGAAAATAGACGTGGTGTCTTAGTCTGGGTTTCTATTCCTGCACAAACATCATGACCAAGAAGCCAGTTGGGAAGGAAAGGATTTATTCAGCTTATACTTCCACTCTGCTGTTCGTCACCAAGGGAAGTCAGGACTGGAACTCAAGCAGGTCAGGAAGCAGGAGCTGAGTCAGAGGCCACAAAGGGATGTTCCTTACTGACTTGCTCTCCCTGGCTTGCTCAGCTTGCTTTCTTATAGAACCCAGGACTACCAACCCAGGAATGGCCCCACTTACAATGGGCCCTCCCCCTTTGATCACTAATTGTGAAAATGCCTTACAGCTGGATCTCATGGAGGCATTTCCTCAAAGGAGGCTCCTTTCTCTGTGATAACTCCAGCTGTGTCAAGTTCACACACAAACCAGCCAGTACACATGGTGACCAAAGACTGTGGAGACAAACACAGGAGGAAAGGAAAGTTGTGTTTCAGCTGCTGTGGGCTCAGGAGCTGTGGGGATGTTCTTTAACCTGACTGCGAAGCCTCCAGGGATGACAGGGAGTGGGCCTGGATTGCAGTCCCCTGCTGCATGACAGGCTCTAGGAGCTGGAGAGCAAAGCTGAAGCAAAGCCAGATGAGAGAAACCAGATCCAGAGGAAAGGGCCCAGCTCCCACTGGAGGGGTCTGCTGCTTGGTCATGGACCTTGAGTCTGCAAACCCAGGTTAAGGTTGAAGCCATGAAGTGTGAGCTCAGAAAAAGCAAATTGTCCTCTTGCCTTTGGCCATCTCAGTACCTAGCGGAGTGCTTGGCCCGTAGTAGGTGCTTACTCAACTACTGGTGGTAATTATGAAGATTCAAATTGCTGGGGAGAGAATAAGGAGGCACGTCCAGAGGTGACTTCTGGAAAGAATATTATTGGGTGCACATGAACCGCCATTAGTGAGCATTTCCTGAGAAGTCTGCAGTCCATCCACTCTTATGATTAGCACTCTAAGAGAAGCCTATATCAGGAGCTTCTTTGCTGTGCACCACATACCATGCCTGGCACCTTGTAAGAAGCCTACTGTATGTTGGCCATCATGCCCAGCAATTATAAGAAACCTAATGTGCACCAGGCTCTGTGACTAGTCCATCCAAGAGAGGCTTGCTCTGCATGAACCAAGTATTGTTCTCAGTACCCTGTGAGAAACCTACTGTGTGCCAGATGTAGTCATCTGTAGAGACCACTCTGTACTAAGCATCCCGCCAAGCACTCTATGAGAAGGTTTCTCTGTACAGAACGCTGAACATCCTGTGAGAAGCTGAATGTGTATCGTACTGTGCTCCGTACCGTGTGGGAAGCCTATGACTCCAGGTGCTCTTAAATAAGCCTATTATGGGCCAGACATCCCACTGAAAATCCTATTGTGTGCATGTCAATATGCCTAGCACCTATGAGGTGTCCACCGTACACTAAGCATTGTGCCCTGTGGAAAAACCCCAGTACTATGCTCATCACCCAGAGAGAAGCCTACAATGTTCCCAGCACTGTGGAGCCCTCTAGAAGCTGCTGTTTCCCAGTCACTATGCTCAACACTGGGTGCTGGGAGCTATGCTTAGACTTCTGGGATAAGCCTACTATGGCCAACCGTTCTGTGAGAAGCCTACTATGCAACAAGCATATGGAAGTTATGACACAGGCAAGTCCTCAGATCAAAAGGAATCCAGAAATAAAAGAAATCTCAGCAGAGAGCCAAGGAAACAGAAAAAAAAAAATCCCTTCCTGGCAGAGTCGAAGGCTTTCTATACCAGTAATGGCTCTCAGGGAGCCTCACCCTACTCAGAGAAATCCCTCCCTTTTCCATGTGTGTAGAAAGCAAAGAGAGACCAGGAGTAGAAACAAAAGAAGAACGAACTGTGATGTTTAGGCCAAAAATTCCAAAGTATCTTGCTTCTGAGCTGGTCCAGAGAGTCCCTGAGCTGGGTTTGCTGGCATCTTAAATCCACAGAGACTTGTGACAGCAACAGAACAAGACAGAGGAACCACTGCCTTGTCCCTTTGCCCACTGCCGCTGCTGGGAAATTATGTATACTCCATAATTTCTAGAGGAAGTTGGACACCTCTAGAAATGGGGAGATCAGAAATGTGGGTGGGCCTTGATCCTCTTGGAGCTGACTGGTTCTGCTGGCGATGGTCCTGATGCTCTCATGAAAAAAAAAAAAAAAAAAAGACACCCAGGGATGTGCTTAACATGATCATGACAGTGGCCAGACCCATCCCAAAGACACTTCTATACTTTTCTTTTTTTTCTTTTTTTTTTGTAAAATGGTTTCTCATGTAAGCCATGAGTGTCTGCAAACTCTCTACATAGTCTTAGATGACATTGAACTTCTTCTGATCCTCCTGCTTCCACCTCCCAACTGATGGAACTAAAGGCATGTACTATCACACCTGTTTTGTGTGATGATGAAACTCAAACCCTGGACTTTGCGCTATTCAAGTTCTCTACCAAGTTACATCCTTAGCTCCAGATCTAGAACATTTTCTCCAGGCCTGAGCCCAGTTTAGTTTGAGTAGGTTCCATTCAATAACATCCATTTGTTTCACCCTAGTGATAGGGTGAAATGGCAGTACTCTTTAAATTTAAAACTCTTCCCTGAAAAGGAGCAATATATAGCCATGCTCTCAATCACAGGTAAGACACAAACAGACCAAAGGAAAAAATCCATCCTATCCATGTCTGCTTTGGTGAACCATGAGGTTTTGGGGTTACTTACAGAGCTTTAGTTCAACCATTACTTCCAAAAAAAAAAAAAAAAAATGAGTAACTTACTTGTGCAGCAATATTACCGGAAAGCCCACCCCAGTGTGGGTGACAACTTACAAAATTTGAATCTCTCAAGTTCCCACCCCAGTCAATATGCAGTCTCCTAAATACTGTAGCACACCCAAGACAATGTCACAGGAGGAAGGGAACAGGTTGAATCTCAGGCAAAGAGCTGACGAACCCTCTTCCTTCTACAAGGGAAGGAAGGTTATTGGACCCAATCTTGTGAGGTTTCCTGCTCTGATTTCAGTATGGCAGCAGCTACACCATCTCCAGGGTACAGAATATGGCATGCCTGCTTAAACAGTTGAGCAGAAATGACCAAGCACCAGTACTCCCAGAGATGTCATTTGTCTCTACTCAGCTTTTCTCTTCCCTATTCCTTTTCTGACTCTTCAGTACCTTGGACAGCACCTTGTCCTCTGCCATATTCCTTTCAAAAATGATTATTGGCTGAGAGATTGCCTGGAATGTGGGAAGCCTGGGCCAAATATCTTATTTCTTTCCTAGCTGAATCCCCCCCCCCCCCCCGCCAAAAAAAAATAAATAAACTCTGCTTGACAAAGGAGAAAGCTAAGGCTTGGAGAATTTTAATGAGCAGTCCTCAATCTGTTGCTCATGACCCCTTTGGCAAACCTCTATCTCCAAAAGTATTTACATTACAACTTATAACAGTAGCAAAATTACAATTATGAAGTAGCAGTGAAAAAATTATAGTTTGGAGGGGAGGGTCACCACAACATGAGGAACTGCAGTAAGGGGTCACAGCATAGGAAGGTTGAGAACCTCTGAGCTAGATAGAAGAGCTCAGACCTTCTGCCTCCAGTGTCCTCTTCATTATTGTACTCCAGGATGGTCCTTGGGAGAGGTATTTTCTGCCTTTCACATTGTGAAAGACTCCTACAGACAGTAGCTGACTCACAGTGATTCAATGGAAGACATTTTTTTTTCAGCAGTTGGTATTCATAGGCATCGTATCTCAGATGTTGGGTTTGACCTCTTCTTGCGCTACCAATATGTCATAGAAATTCTCCTGTAATGTCAGAGGGAGGGGACAGTGCCAAGGTAGCCACATCATCGTGAGATTAAACCATTGGCATGCCACAGTGTACTGCAATTCTGGGCTACACCGGGTATTAGGTTAGATGAATTCAACGCAATTCAATTTGAGATATTTTCAGCTTATGGAGGATGTATGGGAACGCATCAGCAGTGAGTGAAGGATGTCAGCAGTGAGGAGGATAGTCCTGGACTGCTCACTCTTTCTATTCTGGAAATCAGATGATGTGACATGCAAAGAAAAAAATGCAGGAGTTTGGTTCCTGGCAGAATACACCACTTTGCTTTGTCTCTTGCTATGCAGGATCTCAGCTGAAGGTGTGGACATCGTTTTGGATTGCCTGTGTGGGGACAACACTGGCAAGGGGCTCAGTCTCCTCAAACCTCTGGGGACCTACATTTTATATGGTGAGTGTGTGCATCACAGGGCTAGATCAACAAGAGTAGAAAGCACCCCCACTATGCTTACCACACTCTACAGGATGAAAGACATTAACATACTAGGAACAAACCAGGCAAACGTGGGATTGTTTACATTTATTATGTTGATATTATTGTCATAAGGTATAAAACTAACTTATTTGTCTATTGCCCTATCCCTTATGCCATCATTTTTTAAATGTTTTATTTTATTTTGTGTTTGAGTCATGGTCTCACTGTATACTCTGTGATGGACTTAAGTTTATAATACCACTTCCCCAGCCTCTTGAGTAACAGGAATGCAAGTGTAAGTCATCATTTTTGGCCACATCTACTATGCTATTGAGTGTTTGGGAAAGTTATGAAAATTAGAAACAAGATTTCTATAGCAAAATTAAACTAGCACCTGACCTTTCCTGTTCTCCCATCTCTCTCTCTCTCTCTCTCTCTCTCTCTCTCTCTCTCTCTCTCTCTCTCTCACACACACACACACACACAAACACACACACACACACACACACACACACATTTAAACACCAGTATCCACAAATTCTGAAAGGCATTTATAAAGCCAGAGGCCATCTTCCAAAGCAGAATATTCAGTATCTGATGTTTGAGATTCCTAAAACCTGTGTGCCAGGTTCTTGCAATAGAAATTGAGCCTTAATTCTGAGTATTTCAGAAAGAAGAGAAAGAAGTTATTTCTTTTTATAAATGAGATGTTTGAGAGTTATAAATATCTTATCATCGTGAGATCATTATTGCAAAGAATTGAGCTCATTAAGCATGTGGGAAACATTCCTCTGCAGATGTGTTCCGGTCATTTCTATCCTGACCACGGATTTCCTAAAAAGCAAATAATTGATTAATATTATTGATGGGAACCTACCAGGGCCAGTACTATTTTAAGGACAGTGTGCATGACTAATGGGCAGATAGACAATTTATTCATCCTTCCTTCTCATTAGCCAAGAGTTGTATTTTTGCTTCAGTTGCATGATGACATTTGGGTGACCTTCAATTTGATTGTCTCACAATTATCCAAGTTGATTGGATACATCGATCAATTATACATTGATCACTTGGTTACAATGTAATGGAAGCCTGGTGCTATGATCCCTGGGAGTCATCAACCCATCAAAGATAAAGAAATGGTTTACTGATTGGGTAATAGCTTACCCCAGACAGAATGATCAATTTTAGAATATGCAATTTTGCTTTTAAAGTCCATGACTGTTCACTAAGAAAAACTAACACTTCCAAACACATGGGAGCAAGCAGGAAGGCCATGGAATGGGGCAGAGTAGTGGGATATTCTCTATTCACCTCACTCCTTCCCAACTGAGAGCCCTTAAGGGGGGGGGGCATTTCTCCCTGAGCATCTCAGCTTACCATGCCCAATTCTACCACCATCCCAGCCCCACTGTCAATATATAGTTTCCAATATTCCTTTGATCTAAAGTTTTAGGTTTGATTTTTTTTTTAACCTCTCTGCCTGGACCCCTTTGGAACCAAAAAATCATCATCTTCCATTCCATGGACCTCTGAACTTAGGTTCTCTCCTCTACCGTCTCTGTATCTCCTTTCTCCCATCCATCCATGTTTTCCTCCCACCCTTCAAGATCCAGCCCACATCAGAGTCCTAAGCCTCTCACTTCCTAGAATATCAAATTTGGATCTATATAGAACCTCCCTGAAGAAGTTCACTTTTTTTTCAGTAGACAGAGTGAATATGTTTTATATTATTAAAACATTGGGCTAATCACCTTTTGCTACGTGCATGGCTTTCCAAAGGAATGAAACATCCACTGAGAGAAATATCCCTTCCTCTAAGAGTTGATGGTACTTAGCCAAATGTTCTACTTTGTGCCCCACCCCAGCACCTTTAGTTTTTCCAAGACAAAATGTGTTGTTTTTAAGCCTTTGTACACAAATGAAACAACTGCCCCTCTTCTTGCATAACAAGATATCTTGATTTTCACGAACAATTACTTGACTTGGGAATCTTTCATTTGCAGGTTCATCCAACATGGTAACTGGAGAGACCAAGAGTTTCTTTAGTTTTGCAAAGTCAGTAAGTATCCATGCCTGTCTACTGGCTGGTAGTTAACACTGATTTGCATGTTGTGAACACCATCTAAAGGCATTGGTAGATAGATGAGTGGTGGCAGTGCATGACTTTAATCCCAGCACTTGGGAGGCAGAAGCAGGCAGATCTCTGAGTTCAAGTCCAGCCTGGTCTATAGATGGAGTTCCAGGACAATCAGGGCTACACAGAGAAACCCTGTCTAAAAAGTTAAGACATTGGTCAGTTGCTGGTCTGTCATCTGCATTATGCATTTCCAATAAATCCTTGTTCACTCCCTGCTAACTGCATGAAGGCAGGCAGGACCAGGACTTGAGAAGTAGTGTCCATGAAACCTTGGAAAGCTTCCTTTTTATTTCGGTAGAGATTGGTTCAACCATCTGTCAAAAGTGAACTTATCAGTTACTGCACTGTGGTTGCTCCCTGGAGTAGAGTCTTTTATTCTGACCAGTTTCTGGGAGCACAGTAGATTTCTTTGCCCCCATCCTACTGTGTTGGGAATGGGAATAGACTATGATCTCTGAGTACATGATTACTTCATCTGCCATTAAGGAGCACTCACCCTCACTGCACCTGCTCACACAGATATCCCCATGCAGAGATATCTGTATGTGTTAGAATTAAGCTAACTTGGGGTTGTACTTTAATTTTTGCCTCTACCCACTAGAGCAAGGAACTACTGTTTTCTGCTAGGGTCGGCTTCTGTTCCTGTGCTCTCCATCTCTGGTGCAGCCAATGCACCATATAAAAGTGATATGAGCATTTCTTCCCTGGGGAGATGTAAGCAACTTCCCCCTCCTCAACGGGTCCTCACGAAGCAAAGTATGATTCCACCAGAGTTCACCCAAAGAAGCCACTGAGATTATTGCCTTTACCCATAGAGGATGGGTAAGGAGTTACTGGCAGGAGTGTAGGTGACCCTAAAGCAACTAACTGCATTGAGAAGTCCATACCCAGTGTGGGTGATGGCATCTTCATAGCCAGATACACGGAACCCCTTCCTTTAACCTTCCCCAGCTTGTGTTCTTCTAATACCTCCTGAGACTGCTAAGCCACATGCAACTAAGGCAGAATTGCTTTACAAGTGTCTGGAAGGAGCATCTGAAATCTCAGGTGAGGGTCCAACAATCCTCTCTACCCTCTCCTCCTCTGAGGGTGTCACCAGTCAGCAAGCCTACTCATGCACAGGCACAGGCACTCTGATGAGTATGTCAGCTGTTTTGCTCAGAGGACCATATGCTATAACAATAAGCATCACTACACAGGCCTTTTCTGAGTATCTACCGTGGGTAGCATTTAAAGACATCAAGGTCTCACAGTGGATGAGACAGAGGCATGCAGAACCCTTGTGACTCTCTACTCTATTAAGCAGACAGACCCAGCAATAAAGGAAAGTGTTACTAGCCTAATTGTGAATGCCTAGCCAACTTCAAATGGGAATAGAACAGGATTCTGGAATAGAAGCCAGGATAGAGTAGAGGCATTGTGAATAAGATGGCCAGAGGGCCAGAGAAAGGACATTAGAATTTGTTTTCTGTATATCATGATGGAGTTGTATTAGTCATATTTAGATAGTTTTCCTATCTCAGTTAACCCAATCTAGAAATATTCCCCCCGACACACATACACATACATGCCTAGAAATTTGTCTCCAAGATGATTTTGGAAGCTGTCAAGTTGACAATCAGTATTAAATGTGCCAGGAGTATTTATATGTTCTTTATGCCAACACTGACTGCTCAAAATTTACCCTCAAACATCTGTTGAATCATGGAATGGCAATATTCCCTCTATGTATAAAAACAAAATTTAAAGGCCTACTCTTTGCATTTTTTTTTGCATAAAGGATTTTAATAAAAAAGTAGGTCAAGAATCAGTTGAATGCCAGGGCTCATAAAAGAAAGGATAGAGCCTTGTGATGGATGCTATCATCTGTCCCTGAAGATAGGCTGTGTACCACTCTTGGCTGCTTTGTTGCTGTGGATACAATTTGTACGATGCTGGAAGACTTCTCTGTGGAATCATGCTGGTCCCAAATTATATACAACTAACTATATAAGAAGTGTTTTCCCCTTTTCTCACCCTTAATGCCCAATCTCAACACACAGTGCTAATGAAATAATTACAGTGTGCCTGAGCTCGGGAAAGGTATTTATAACAACACAGCCTGGATAGAAAGTCAGACTCCTCTTCCCCAAATGAGTACCATTATGCTCTGGAGCTGAAGTTCATGAATAAAGGCCATTCCCTATCAGAGGCCCGGTTTGTGCAGCCTGATTGGTTGGAAGTAAATTGAAGAGATGACTTTCTGAGAAGTGCAATGATGGCTTTGCTCCAGGAAGAAAATTCTCTGCAATCAAGAAAGGCACATTTAGAATCATATAGTGAGTTCTAACTCTGCTATCTTAATTATCTTCCATCTTTAGATTTCAGCAGAATGAATATATTGTGCTTTGTCGGACTGGCCATTCAGTCTTGGGCCTTTCTAAGGATGGTTCTTCCAGATGAAGTTAACATTTAGAGAGCAAAGCGACTCCCGAATTCCCAGCTCGTGCTCAGGAAATCTAAAACACGGCTTTCAGATTAAGATGACAATTAAATTGGCTTGTGTTTATGGTGTGTGTGCTATATACACCCTGTTGCAGTGGCATATATCTTATATAAGCACATTTACATTACACAACAACCTCCTTCTCCCCAAGGTATGGTAAGGAAGTTGAACAGAGACATTAGATAGGTTGCCTAGAGTTGCACACCTATCAAATGACACTCAACTCTAGAAATTTAAAAAAAAAAGATTTTGAGTACATTTGTATGTGTGTGTGTGTATGTGTGTGTGTGTACACATGTGTGTGCATATATGTACACATGGCTTGCATGAAGTCAGAGGACGACTTTCAGGCATTGGGCCTCTGCTTTCACCACCACGTATGTCCCAAGGATCCAACTCAGGTTGTCAGGTCTTGTGGCAAACACCTCTACCATCTCTAGAGCCATCTCTAGAGCTCTTAATCACAGCTGAGCAGTAACTGCAGCAGCGTCTGGCATGCCTGACACAGACGTGCACTGAGGTCCTACCAATGTGCAGGTATCAAGCTTAATCATGAGACCCATGGTTTTGAACTCTTAGGTTGGAATTCTTCAGGGAAGCACATTTGACAGAGCTAGGGTGGGACAGCTTAAGAAGACCTGTTCTTTTGACCACAGACTTCTGGTCACATATCAGAGGCTGAACCTGTGTGGCAGCCATTTATGTAGTCCCAACCTCCTAGCCTTATCACCCCATGCAATTCTGTCTTCTTAACTTGCCCCTCCTTTCTACCCACCTGGCCCATATTGCTGTTATTATCTACCTCAACTCACTGTATTAAAGGGGAGAGGGGAGCTCTTGCACTCAGAGTGGTCACTCACCCCATGCCCTCAATACTTTATCACTCTGTAAGCTTCTCTGTGTTAAGCCTCTTTTATCACCCCCACAACCATTCCCGGAGACAAAGGCTTTACCCTGTACCCTCCTGGAAGACACCAGTGTCTCTCTTCATTCAAGTCAGTTGAGAAGGACAAAGTTCAGAGAAGAAGAATGAGGAGTGGGGTATATACATCTAGTATCAACTCTAGAGTCATTGGTCTTAATCACACACTTACCTGTGGCCTCAAATAGACTGAGGAACCTTACCCAAATGAATAAGGGCAAGAAGAGCTTCAGAATTTGGACTGGTTGTGGGAGGATGGGGGTGTTCTTATTTGCATGTAAGTCATAATATATGAGTCTTATAATGTGTATATGTGTACATGCGTATATCTATATGCGTGTGTCTATATATTTGTGTGCCTGTGTGTGTTAAGACAGGTTCTGTTGTAGCCCGGGATGTTATAAAATTCATTATTTAGTTGAAGATAACCTTGGACTTCTGATCCTCCTACCTGTACCTCCTAAATTCTGGGATGACAAGCATGCACCTCCACACTGCTCCTTCAATGTGATTCTGGGATTTGAACTCAGAATTTTATGTGTACTAAGCAAATATGTCCCAACTGAGCTACGTTACCAGTGTAGACAGTATTTTAGCATCTCTTCATAGTATCATGTTAGCATTCAGAAGATTGGGCTGGTTCAAGCTCTCTCTCTCTCTCTCTCTCTCTCTCTCTCTCTCTCTTGCTCTTGCTCTCTTCCTCCCTCCCTCCCTCTCTTCTTCCCTCTTTTCCTCCCTCCAACTAGATCCCTTTCACAGTATTTCATCTAGGATATTCTGTGTACCAACTGCAGTGGTTTCAGATATAGATGCTTAAAAGATATATCACCAAGACTGCTTGCTGGTCCACTAGACTCTACCCAGTTTCAAACTTTGCTTCCCTGGGGTAGATGATGTCCTCATGTCATAGGTGATATTGCATGATGTAACCCCATCTTGCAATGTTGTAACCTAGAACCTTCTCTCACGGCAGTGGTGGCAGGTGGAGAAAGTGAACCCCATCAAGCTGTATGAAGAAAACAAAGTCATTGCAGGATTCTCGCTCCTCAATCTGCTCTTCAAGCAGGGCCGCTCAGGCCTCATCCGAGGGGTGGTAGAGAAACTCATAGGGCTGTACAACCAGAAGAAGATCAAGCCAGTGGTGGATTCTTTATGGGCCCTGGAGGAGGTAAGCAAGCAACCTTTCGGGTTTGTTTCCAGGAGCTTTGAGCATAAAAGGCGGTCTTCAAAACCATTTTTATTTCTCCAGATTTGATTCGAAACAAAAGTCCTAGAATAGGTGAGTCCAACCTCTGACATCACAATTCAGCATTGTGCCATACCAAGTTCACACTCAAGAAACACACAGTTGAGCAACAAGAAAATAATCACACACGCCCCCAAAAATCTCACATCATTTTAAGTGAGCTCATGGTTTTCTATTGGTCTATATCCATAGCTATCCTTAGCCACATGTGGCCCACAGGTTTGGCACATCTGGATCATGCTGCTTTAAGTTCCATGGATCATTTCAAGTTCCCAAGAAGTTTTCAAACCATGCAGCTCTACCTTTTATATCTGAACCCTTTCTTTTCAGATAAGATGCTGATTGTGAATGGATACTTCCAATTCACCTTGATTATAGAAGGGTGTGCTTCTTGTTAGAATGTCATGCATGTTGTAACTCTGTGGATACAAAGGAGATCAAACTCAAAGTAGCTCACAAGTGGGAATGATTTATATGCAGACACTGGATATGTTTTATGTTTCTTTGAGACATTGTCAGTGGTTTCAGTGGACACTGTTGGGTCTGGTGTTGGACTAACTTGGTGTTGGAGTTTTGTTGTGGCCAGTGCTGTTGATGATTCTGATGGATCTGCCAAAGGTTCTTGTATTTGAATACCTTCTTGAACCATGAACAAACTACCCTTCAAGGATGCTAAAGTAGAAACTGGTTGGGTTGGGTTGGATGGTACTCAGGGAAGAAGGCAGTCTTCGAGTGTAGAAATCCTTCAGGATAAGAGAAGAGTGGAACATGTAGAAAGTTAGCCATGACAGTTCTTTATGAGAACGTGGAAAGCATGTGGCCTGGGTTTTGTGGTGACATGTCAAATCTCCCTCTGTCATGAGGTCTAAAAAATGCTTAAGGTGGCATGAGCTGTGTTGTTGGTTTCTTTTTGTTTTCATGGATGAGGTTCTTAGGGAACAAGTATTTGATGGAAGTGTGTGTTTGTGTATCTGGAGCTTGTGTGAGTGCATGCACACATGTATGGTATATTCACCTATGTGTGCACATGTGAAACTCAGACATCAAAATTGAATGTTTTCCTCAATCACCCTCCACTTTATATTTTGAGATAGTCGCCCACTAAACCTGGAGCTTGGCATTTAAGCTAGACTAATGGCCAGCATGCTTCCCGGATCTGCCAACCTCCCATCACCCAACTCCAGTACCAGGTTAGTAGAAGGGCACTTTAATGCCCAACTTCTATGTGGATGCTGGAGGTCCTAACTCAGGTCTGCATGCTGGCACAGCAACCATGTAATATACTGAGCCAACTTCCCAGCCCTGGATCAAGTGCTTTGAAACTTTGGGGAGCCATAGACACTATCGCAACCTAAGTTGCAAACACTAAGTTCTGTGGATCAGAAGTAAGTGTGTGTATGTGTATGTGTTATGTGTATGCATATGCGTATGTATGTGTGTGTGTAAAAGTATTGCTATTTGCCTGATAGATTTGAATGAGGGGCAATTATGCTATCAGATTAACTGGTCCAAGACCAGTGAACTCAAACTATACCCATATATGTCATTCTAATATTGAGGTAAAATAGGCAGCCTTTAAAAAACAACAGCCACCCAAAGGCCTTGATGGTTGTAATTACTGAAATAAATATTCAGTTCGGGACATTCTAAATCAGCCCAGCAAAAGTAGAAAACAAAGGGCACATCTACATTCCAGAGAAGGATAATGTCATTAATGTTCTGGCTTCCTTCCTTTTTGTCTTTTATCTATTGCAGATGTTTATTGTGATTCAATTTATTCCCGAAGTAAATCAGACAATAATGTATTCTTTGTCCTGTGTAATTGCCAGAATGGTTAGCCTCTTCTCATCATTTTATTGAAAAACCTTTCAGTTTGATGAATCAGATATCTCTACAGTATTCAGTGAGGCATGTCAGAACCAGATATCTGTACAATGTTCAGAGTGGCATTGAAAATGCCAGAGAAAGACAGGAATAACCGGGGCCAACTCTCATTCATGTGACACAGAATAGACTGAGGTTTAGACCTAGTCCAAAGTGATCCAGCAAATCTGGTAGCTTGTGAGGGTTAAGATCGGAGAGGTGGTCCAGATGGCCCCAGGGATTCTCCTAGTGTTTGAAACTATTCCTTGTTCACAGCAGTAATAGAGTCTCTAAAGACCTACTGAGTAATTAGTGTGTGTTTGGTTCGGGGGAGATGCTGAAGATACACTGAAGAATAGGGAAATAATATTCCTGGGCTTTGTAGAATTAATATTCAAAGGAGGGTGAAGGAACAGAAAATACCGATGTAAGCAAAGACACATGGAAAAATTGCTGCTTGTAAGAAGCTCTTAGAAGGGGCATGCTGGCTGTGTTCTCATCACCATGACCACCTGAGCTGAAAGCATCTCTTTGGTTTACAGTGTCAGAAGCTTTCAATCTCTCATGGATGGAAAGGCACCGCAGATCATGATCTCAACTCAGAGCACAGTGGTGGAAGTGTGTGTGTGTGTGGCATTGGCTAGTCATGAATGACAAGGAAGCAGAGAGCAATGCTAGAGCCAGGGATCCCTGCATAGTGGCTTGTAACTACCAGATGGACCTAGCCTCCTAAATAGCATTACTAACCATTAAGTGTCTGAAATATGAGCATGTGGGGCACATTTCAGATTCAAGCAAGAACAGGAATAAACTGGGGGGGGGGGGCATTTAGTTCGCATGTAGAAGTGATTCCTAAACTCTTTCATGCCATTGCCTCTCTAAAGACCTTTTCTAGACATGTTTTCCCCTTTGTAAAATTTTAATGGTGTGAGTGAGTGTGTGTGTGTGTGTATGTGTGTGTGTGTGTGTGTTATCCATGTGTATTTGTACTTTAGTGTCCTTTCTCTCTTGGAGCAATATGGTGGTCAACGAAAGTACCCACTGCAGAATGCGTCAAACCAACGAGGGTCTCTTAGAGTAGCAACCTTTGAGAAAGTGCTTGAAGGAGGTAAAAACCTTAACCAAAATAATTTCATCTTGGATGGTTGCACAGGTGAATTATTCTAAGCCAAGAAGAGATGGTGCAAAGAGAGCCTAGACAGAACAGCAAGGATGGGCCAGAAAGACACTTGCATTAACTCCCAGTACCTCGAGGGTCAAGGTAAAGAGGGGCTTCTTCCTGGTCCTCAAGGTATGATCTGCTCAGGGGGAACTGGAGTTGCAAGTCAGAGTCCTGGGCAGTGATGCAATCCAGAAGAACTTGGTGAATCTGAGGAGTGGGAGAGACAAGATGAACTGAAGGCCAGCAAGCCTGGTGGGCAGCTGTGCTTCCATAAGCAGGGTCTAAAAAAAAAACAACTGGTCTTGCTATCACTTTTCACCCTTAGAGAACTGCGGCATCTGAGTGCATGCTGGCATAACATCAGGACTGGATGGAAGACTGAATTCATCTGGTTTTCTGGGCAAAGATACTCATGTCTAGCACTAACCAGCAGCAGGAAAGCCATGGCTGGCAGCTCTCTTGACTGAGCTATATGTGAACTTGGGACTTAGAAAGTTTGGGACTTGACCTTGAGTTTTCAGATTTCCTTCCATCCCCAGATCCAGTTCTATTTGTCTGAGCTGTACAGGGTCTTCTGTGGTGGTTTGAATAAGAATGCCTGCCATATGCTCATATAGTTGAATAGCTTAGTCACCAGGTAATGATGCTATTTTAAAAAGATTAGAAGAATTAGGAGGTAAGGCCTTGTTGGAGGAAGTATGTTGCCCAAGGTGGGCTTTGAGCTAGCTCTCTCTCTCTCTCTCTCTCTCTCTCTCTCTCCCTGCCTAGGGATCAGGATACAGTTATCAGCACCTGCCAGGATGCTATCATACTCCCAACCAAGATGATAATAGATTCAACTTCTGAAACTGTAACCAAGTTTCAATTAATACTTTATTTTATAAGAGTGGTCTTGGTCATGGTCTCTTTATAGCAATAGAACAGTAACCATGACATCCTCTCTTCCACCCCACTCCCTCCTGAGTATACACACACACATATACACACACAGAGCATCTCAAAACCAGCTTAAATCTCAGTCTTCTCAAGATAAGTCAAGTCCTGCTCTACTGTATTCCTGTCTTAGTCAAGGTTTCCATTCCTGGACAAAACATCATGACCAAGAAGCAAATTGGGGGGGAAAGGGTTTATTCAGCTTACACTTCCATACTGCTGTTCATCACTAAAGGAAGTCAGGACTGGAACTCAAGCAGGTCAGAAAGCAGGAGCTGATGCAGAGGCCATGGAGGGATGTTCTTTACTGGCTTGCTTCGTCTGGCTTGCTCAGCCTGCTCTCTTATAGAACCCAAGACTACCAGCCCAGAGATGGTCCCACCCACAAGGGGCCTTTCCCCCTTGATCACTTATTGAGAAAATGCCCCACAGCTAGATCTCATGGAGGCACTTCCTCAACTGAAGCTCCTTTCTCTGTGATAACTCCAGCTTGTGTCAAGTTGACACATAAAACCAGCCAGTACAACTCCCAACCATTTTCTCGAGCTCCATGCATCCACCCACCCTCTCCCATCCACACTTCAGCAGCTTCTAGTCTTCTGGTCTTTAAACCCACCCTCCCCTCATACCCTCCCCACCTCTTGTCCCTCTGAGGCAGTTGTCTCCTCTATGGTAAATATACATCCTGCCCGTTATTCATGAACGTGCTTCTCTGCTGCTACCTTCCCACCAAGCCACTTGTCACTCTCCTTTTCTCCTGTTTGGTGGCCTCTGCTATATTCACTGATGCTTGATTGGGTTAGGTGTTGACTCTTGCCTCTCCTCTGCTAGACATTAAACCCTATGTGAGGGAGATAGTACACGTAGGCCTGCAGCCTTCAGTGGACAGAGTGGGGGCTCAGTAAACAGGCTATTGTATGGACGAGTCAATGAGCATCGGCCCAGCACCACCCAGAAACGTGACCAGCTGGACACTTGCTATGTTTAATAATAAATATTTGCTGAACAAATAGATGGGTAAATGAACTAAAATAAGCAAGCGCTGATCTTTCAGATAGTTTACTGCAACCAGCAAGTTATCTCAGTAGGTAAAGATGCTTGCCACCAATACTGATGATCCCCAGAGCACACACAATGAAAGGAGCAAGCCAAGTCCCACAACCAGTCCTCTTATCTACACATCTACACACACACACTCACACACAGTGAGAGAAAGAGGAAAAAAATTAACTTATTTAATAAAATGTAAAAAATATTCAATATCAGTTTAAAGTTATTATTATTATTATTATTATTATTATTATTATTATTATTATTAAAAACAGTGTTTCCAAGCAAAAAGAAAGAAGTCATAGTTTTTCACCTAAGGTCTGATTTATGTGTCCGTTTGGGTAATTCTTCCTGGTGAAGGAGGGCTCCTCTATGCAATGTTGAAAAATGAGTGTGATCCCTGACTTCGACTCACTAGATGCCAGCAGCAGTAATAAAAGAAGAAATGTCTCTCATTATTGTCATATGTCCTCTGGGCCACTGAGTGGGACAAGGGTGATGGAAAAACTTCCTCGTTGAGAATCGCCATTTTAAAAGAAGCCTTGGGACCAGGGTGGGTTGTAGCTCAGCAGGTTAGCATCTATTGCAAGAAGCAAGCGCTGGCTCCGAGCTCCAGCTCCACTTACCAGGAAAGATGATGCATCCTGTGAAGCCAGCACTCAGGAGGGAGAGGCTGGAAAATTAGAGATTCAAGGTCATCTTGGACTATATAGTGATTTGAAGGCCATGCTGAGATATATGATACCCTGTCTTAGGATGGGAGCTTGGGGTAGGGGTGGGGGAGGAGAAGGAGGGGAGAGGATGGGCAGAGAAAAGATGAAAGGAGGAGGAGCCAGAAAAAAGCCACAGCAAGAAAAAGCTATGGTAGATGATCCAGTCACCAGCAAAACAAAAGAGCTATACTCAGTGTAGCAGGCTGATCCTCCACAGAAGGGAGACAGACGGCTGCCGCCTGTTTGCCAACAAAGCCACCAGAGCCACTCATCAGCGACACCCACCAACTTTCTGAGGGTTCTTTTCTACAATATTTACAGACATCTGTTTAGAGCTGCAGTTGGGCCAAATGCAGCAATTTATCAAGCCCACGCAGCTCTTCTGGGCTTACAGGGAGTACAGCATGCTTATTGCTTGAGAACCTCCGAGGGCGGACTGTAATGATTCCCACCCCACCCCCTCCCCTTTGGTAAGAGCTTACACAAAATTGCTTCTCAGACCAGCTCTGTAATGCCATTTATAGAATATAAAGCCCACAGGGATTAAAAGAAAATTTTCTTGGGCTCTCTGAGCCCTCAGACAAGAAGATTTAATAATATCAGACACGATTAAGGGTTCTTTCTAGCCATCTGTCTGGGACTTTATTGTAAATTTAATACCCAAAGCAGAGTGGGGGATATGGTAGTCTCCCATTTGCTTTCAGATGCTAAATGTACAGCTGTATTTTACAGCATGGGGGGTGGGGGGGGGAATTAGGTTTGCAGTTTCTAGCTGGAAAGGGGACCAAATGTGTATGCTTATCACCGAAGCAGCTGTTGTTTCCTTGGGTACTGGTGATCGTGATCATTATCTTCACAGTGAACTTGACTTGCTCTGGAGTCACCATGGAAACAAACCTCTTGGTGTGTCTCTAAGAACAATTCCAGAAAGGCATACATAAGGAGAGAAGACCCAGTCACCATGGGCAGCACTGTCCTATGAGCCGGTGTCCTGAGCTGTGTAAAAAAAAAGAAGTGAGGTAGCTGAATGCCAGCATTCATCTCTGCCTCCTGATGACGGGTGCCCGTGACCCACTGCCCCATGCCCCAGATACCAGGCCTCCCTGCCATGATGGAGCAAAACTCAACTCATCCTTTCTTAAGTTACATTTGTCAGACATGAGGTGACATGGACCAATGGAGCAGACAAGTAAGAAAACAGGCGCCTACTGTGCACTCAGTATTTTCAGCTGTCAAGTCTACACGAATCATAAGCAATCTGTTTCCTGTCCTTGGGTTTTCAATAAACCTACAAAATAATTAGAGAGTGATCATTATCAATCACAGGGGGTCGATTTCAACTGCAACTGGGTATGAAAGCAAAAGAGAACAAAGTTAAGAGTAAATTAAATGTTCAGAGACCACTTTGAGAATGACTTGGGATGCTCGTAGCCCAACCATTGAACTGAGCATGGGGTCCCTGATGGAGGAGTTGGAGAAGGGACTGAAGGAGCTGAGAGGGGTTGCAGCCCCATGGGGGGAGCAACAGTTTCAACTGGCCAGACACCCGGAGTTCCCCAGGAATGGACCACCAACCAAAGGACTGATGGCCCCAGTAGCATATGTGGCAGAGGATGGCCTTGTTGGATATCAGTGGGAGGAGCAGCCCTTGGGGCTGAGGGTGTTCATTGCCCCAGTGTAGTGGAATGCCAGGGTAGGAAGACATGAGTGGGTAGGTGAGTGGGTGGGGGAGCACCCTCATAGAGGATGGGGGAGGGGAGATGGGAGTTTCTCATTGAACCTAGAGCTCATTAATTTGCTCAGACAAGCTCACAAATGATCTACAGGGATCTGCCTGTCTCTGCATCTCCAGTGCTATCACTGCGGGCTTATGCCACCATGCGTGGCTTAGTGTGTATACTGGGTATATAAACTAGGCATCTCGTGCTTGCATAGCTGGAACTTTTTTGATGGAGACATCTTCCCAGTCCATTTCCCTGCATAATTCTTTTTTTAAGGTCTTTTCTTTTTCTTATTTACATTTTAAATGTTTTCTCCTTTCCAGGTCTCCCCTCCAGAACCCCCTATCCAATCTTCCCTCCATTTCTCAAAAGCAAACAAACAAACACCAATAACATCTAAAAGGAATGTGTCTAGAATATAGCACCGTAGACTTTATCCATTTGGCAATTAAAAACTCACTGGGAGCTTCATGAGATCTTAATAAGTGTATATGTGTATATCCGTGAATGGTACCTGTCTTAGGGTTTTACTGCGGTGAACAGACGCCAGGGCCAAAGCAACTCTTATAAGGATATTGTAGTCAGGGTTTCTATTCCTGCACAAACACCATAACCAAAAAGCAAGTTGGGATGGAAAGGGTTTATTCAGCTTACACTTCCACATTGCTGTTCATCACCAAAGGAGCTCAGGACTGATGCACAGGGATGTTACTTACTGGCTTGCTTCCCCTGGCTTGCTCAGCCTGCTCTCTTATAGAACCCAAGACTACCAGCCCAGAGATGGCACCACCCACTATGGACCCTGCCCCCTTGGTCACTTACAGCTGATCTCCTGGAGGCATTTCCTCAAAAGGAGGCTCCTTTCTCTGTGATAACCCCAGCTTGTGTCAAGTTGACACACAAAACCAGTCAGTACAAAGGACAACATTTAATTGGGGCTGGCTTACAGGTCCAGAGGTTCAGTCTATTGTCATCAAGGCAGGAACACGGCAGCATCCAGGCAGGTATGGTGTGTGCTGCATCTTTATCTGAAGGCTACTAGGAGAAGACCAGTTCCCAGGCAGCTTGGACAAGGGTCTTAAAGCCAATGCCCACAGTGACACACCTACTCCAACAAGGCCACACCTCCAAATAGTGCCACTCCCTCAGCCAAGCATATTCAAATCACCACAGTACTCATGTTTTTGAGGGCATCTGTGTGGAAGCTGAAGAACAACTTTGGCCGTTACTGCTCAGGCAGTGCCTACTTTTTTTTTTTTTTTGTAAGATAGAATCTTTAACTAGCCTGGAACTCATTAGGTAAGCTAGTCTGTCTGGCTAGCAAACCCCAGAGGTCCTCCCATCTCTGCTTCCATAGCGCTGGGATTATAAGTACTATCTTAGGGCAGTGTCATGACCCAGGGACAGAGTGGGCAGTGGGAGAAATGATTGCCAGTCCTAAAGTAGCTCTAGGTTACAACTCTTGTACTCGATCAGGAAGAGTTGAATCCACGGCACCTCACCCAGCTTCTTTGGTTAGGCTCTTGGCTTCTAGGGATCTAGCTCAAATACTTGCACCCCCAACAGTGAGCATGTAGAACCGGAACTATTTTCCCAGCTCTCAATATATCTATACGTTCTCCCCCTAAGGAACCATGTGTAGCGTTTCACAACATGATTTCAGTAAGAGTCTGGCTGTCGTCTCCTATATGATACCCCTAGCCACAAGTGGCTCTTTATGTTTTTATTATGTCACATTAAAAATGCAGTTTCAAATATACTGACGCCACATGTGGCTAGTGGCTGCCATACTGGCCAGGGTGGGTTTAGAATCCCCCCATCATTGCAAAAAGCCTCCCCGGAGCTGGTCTATGCGATGATGTCATCCTTCTGCTTAAGGGCAGGGAACAATTTGTCTCTGAAGCCTTCTGGCCTGGTTGCCTCTCAGTCAATTATGTTAATTGTGCCCTTCCATGGTATCTCTCCCTTTGCTGTGGTGTCATGAAGGTCACTGCCCAAACAAAGTCACTTATTTGATGTGTGAGTCGTGAATCTCTCATTATGCATAGCATGCACTTTAGCTCTATGTAGATAGTCATGGCTTGAATATATTTGTGTCTTTCATTTGAAGGCAGTACAAGTGCCAAACAGATACAGGTCTGTCTAAAGGCGCTAATGGAAGGAAAGATAGACGAGATGAGCTTCATGGATGCTTTTTTATGCCCTGAGATAAAAGAGTAGCTGGATAAAGGGGGATTCGTATGAGGAAGCAGTCATAGGGCAGTGTCATGACCCAGGAACAGAGTGGGCAGAGGGAGGAATGATTGACAGTCCTAAAGTAGCTCTAGGCTACAACTCTTGCACTAGATCAGGAAGTTAAGAGGTGATTCCACCAGTGTGTAGAAGCAAGTGCCCAGATGCAGACTAGAAGCTTCTGTGAAGATGTTTATCAGTTCAGATGTGAATCTTGTTTAAGGAAAACAGAAAGAACATATGGAGACCCCCACCACCACCACCACACAGTGCAAAGAGCTGAGACCCACAGTGTAGACAAACATTTTTTTGCAACCTACTTTTTTTAATAATTTATTTATTTTATGTACATCGGTGTTTTGTCCACATGTATATCTTGTGTGAGGGTGTCAGATCTTGGAGTTACAGTTGTGAGCTGTGGATGTTGGGAATTGAACCCAGGTCCTCTGCAAGGGCAGTCAGTGCTCTTAACCACTGAGCCATCTCTTCAGTCCACAACCTATTTTTAATAAGGGTTCAACTGCTCCTCTAGCCCACCACCTAGCAGAGGTAGTGGAAGAGAAAAGTTATTAGGATATGGTGGGAAGTAGACCTGCTTAGCAAAAACTCTTTGGTGGCAAGCTTGATCTTCTTTGGCAGCAGTTCAGTCCTGCAGCAAACACCAAATATGACTCAGCAGCTGCAGACCACTCCTCCAGGCAGGCAGGCACCAGGCATGCGAGATCCAGCAGCTGTAGTTCAATCCTGAAGAAACCACAAGGCTCACCAAATGGCCCAAGGCTGCGGAAGCAGCAAGCCACCACAGGAACTCACGAGCAGTTCTCAGGCAAGTTTCTCTCAATAGCAACCTTTCCACAAACTGAGCTCAACAACTATGAGCTATCACTATGTAAGGCAAACCAATACATGTGTGTCCTTAGCACACATAGTGAGGTAGAACAAACCAAACCAATGCTCAATGCTAATCTCCCACTGTCTGTGGGGGGTCACAGTTATCCTCCTTCATCCTGGGTCCTTTCATGTGTTTGCTAAATGAAAACATCCTTTCACTTGTATCTGCTTCTGGAAAACATTCTTTCCCATGTCTGCTCCAGCAAAACATCCTTTCACCTGTGTGCCCCTCCCCCCCAGAAGCATCATTTGACATAACTGACTTTCCAAAGAAACCAGACATTTCCACGTCACACAGCCTTGTGGGAGCAAGGGAAGAGGGCTGGGCAGCTATTCCCATTAATAATATCTTTGGAAGATTCTAGATGTGCCAGGTATCACTCAGTGTGCTTCATGCATTAACTCGGTTAAACTCTCCAGTAACCCAAAGACCCAGGGAGCTATTACACTCTTCCGTAAGATCACGAAAATGAGCTACTGGAGAATTTTCACGGCCTGAAGTCCCCGCCTTTAATTGAATTTGTGAGACATTTGAACCTCGGAGCACAGCCATTGTTAGGGGAAAAAATGGCAATGAATAAATTCATTGAACGAAAGAATGAGTTAAATAATTATATTAGGAATCAGCACAGAAGGAGTCTACATTACCACACACTTGTGGAGGCCTTAACATTCATTTAATCTCCATGAGGTCCCTGAGTGGTAGTTACCATGACAACCGCTGTGACACAGGTGAGAAATGGAGGCATACAAGGATAGATTTTCCAGAGATCACAGAGCTTGTATGTATCACAGCTGACCTGGAGACACCGAGAGCCTGATTCTGAACTTTGACATGGAGAACTCTGACTCTGAAAGGCAGGATCACTAACTCCCCCACCATGCTGGGAAAAACCCCTCTCTTCATTTGGCAGTCACACTCCGAATTAGGTATCCTTAGGCATTGTCGTGGGTTATGCAGCTAGTTATGATAGGCCGTTACTATTGGCCACTGCTTACCATCAAGTGGACATACAGGAAATGTCATCGGGTTAGATCCAGGGCTCATTGCCAACCTTTCAGAAAGCCATTTCAGTGGTGTGGTAAGAGTAGAAGTCCAATTGACCAGGGCTCAGAGGAAAGAGTAGGTAGGCAGACTAACAGCCAGCATAAGCCTGCTGCTTTGCATTGGAAAGAGTAGGTGCCTGCAAGACACCCGCCAGGAGCTGCTTAGAAACTGGATTAGGGATTCCCTGGGGTAAAGGATTATGAGAAATGTAATGGGGCTACTCCCAGGCGCAGGACTTCTTATTAGAGGGATTAAAAAAAAAAGTTCTATAGTAAATGGTAGTGGTCATTGCACAACTCTGTGAATACTCTAGAAATCATGGAGTTATATGCCTTGAATGGATGAAGTCTATAATAATTGAATTATATTTAAATCCATGATGCAGATATTGGATGGATAGACAGACAGACAGACAGGTGATAGATGATAGATAGATAGATAGATAGATAGATAGATAGATAGATAGATAGATAGAAGATGGATGGATAGATAGATAGATAGATAGATAGATAGATAGATAGATATGGGATAGTTAATGCTCATTCTCAACTTAACAAGATTTAGAATCACCTAGGAGACATCTCTAGAGATATGTGTGATGGGGTGTCTAGATCGGGTTGGTTCAAGTGGGAAGACTTACCTTTAAATGTGAGTAGCACCATTCTATGCCCTGGGGTCCCAGACTGAATAATAAGGAGAAAATGAACTGAACACCCACTTTATGATTCGCTGCTTGCTGACTATAGATCCAGTGTGACCACCACCTCACATACCTACCACCATCTCTGTGTCTAATATGATGGACTGTATCCCCTTGAACTGACCCTATAAACACCCCCTGTTTCCATGCACACTGCTCCTCCCCAGCACATGTTTTCCACCACCCAAACACATCTGAGGATTGTGGTTCTAAACTCATGCATTTGCCTGTTCCCTGTTCCTTGTTGTCCCACAGACCAAATAAATTGCAAAGCCCTAACTCAGCTCACACTTCCATGTAAAGCTGAATCACATCTCCTCACAGATGTGCAAATCTCAGCTGGTAAGATGGCTCAGCAGGGGAAGGTGTTTGCTGCCAAGTCTGGCAACCTAGCTTCCTTCCCCACTAGAAGGAATGAACCAGCTCCTGAAAGCTGTCTTCTACTGGCTGTATATGTGCTGTGACATATGTGCACGCGTGCGCGCGCACACACACACACACACACATACACAGACAGAGAGAGAGAGAGAGAGAGAGAGAGAGAGAGAGAGAGAGAGAAGTAAGTTAAGCATAGTATAAAATTTTAAGATATACATACCTGCCAGGAGGCTAGGGTAAGCACTGGGCCAGCCTAAGCTTTGGACTAAGACCCTAGCATTGAGATCTCAAAGATCAGGTATTCACAGGGAAGATGAGAAGCAAGCAGAACGAGAGAGAGAGAGAGAGAGAGAGAGAGAGAGAGAGAGAGAAACCTACTTCCAAATCTCTAATCTATGGTACCCCATATGACAAAGGTACCTTGTAGATGTGATTAAGAACTTCAAAATGACTCTGTGTTGCCCAGGTGGCTTCAGTGTGGTCACAGACGCTATATAATAAGGAAGCCAGGGAAGAGAAATAGGAAAGGTTCGTTGATACCATACGCAGAGGAAGGAAGGAAGGAAGGAAGGAAAGTGATTTGATGTACGGCCATGGGCCTAAGAATGGGAAAGGACTATAGGAACCAGAAAGGGCAAGGGCCCAGAGTCTCCAGAAAGCACATAGCTAGCCCACATGGTTTTAGTGCATATGAAGCTTTATATCTAAATAGCTATAAAAAGATGAATCTAGGTTGGCTACGGTCTCTGCATTTGTGGCCATTTGTTATAGCAACAACTGAAATCTATCATATCACCAATGTCCCAAATATATACAGAATAGCTGCCTGTTCCACACCAGTCTCTAAGCTTTGGAAACCATTGTGTATTAAGCCTGAACCTACACACAAGGCATAGGCAGGATGTCAGAAGTCAATGGATAATTAATTCTATAAGGAGGAAATAAAATTATGGGAAGAGAATTGGTCAGGAGTGAGATCTAGGTCTGTGTTACAGCCCAAGTGCCCCCATTGTTCTAGCTTCAGTGGATGTCTGTGGCTGTGTCTCACTGTATCCTCATGCCCTCTGTGCCTGCCCTTCCCTCCTCTTTGCCTGCCTAAAGAATTGCTGGCCATTTTCAAGACTCAGCAAAGATGATATTAGCTACTTTATAAAAATATACCTCCCCTCCTCTGTCTTCTCAATGCCCCAACCCTGAGTTAGGAGCTTCTGCCTTCAGAGCCCAGAGGTTCACCTCCTTCACTGACACATTCATGACCCACAACCTGTAAAAAGTGGGGAGAGCAATGGTCACTCCATCTACTTTTAATGAGAAAAACTAAATGACCCAATAGACAAAGAATGCTTAGCTTATTGTTGACATGAAAGCCCCAGATGTCACTAAAGTGAATTGCCCTACAACAATAGTGATAAGGCATCAGGGGCTAAGCAAGGAGGGCTCAAGAGACTTCCAGGATCTCAGAGCATGTGTTCCTATTGGCCCACTACAGCATCAGGCCTAATCCCAACAACTCTCTCTGTCCCACAGACCTCAGCATCTTATCCACAGCTCAGTGCTCCTGTTTGAAGTCCATATGCTCAGCTCAGATACATTCCCGTTATGATGAAAATAGTTATCCTTTGCCTTTGCCCGTCACTTGGCAGAAAATATATCAAGAAGCTGGTTCTCCTTGCAACCCAGGAACCATTGATGTTGGCAGCTCCTGGATGTGGTTTTTTAAAGATTTGGACTCTACTCTGCTGAGGCCAGTGGTTAGAAATGTTTTCTTTGCCTTTGGAGCTGATGGAGAAAATTATTTTATGTAACTTACTTGCAAGAGAGCAAAGGAAATCACTTTAAGTATTTTTCAAGGAATCTACAGAGGTAAGTTGTTTGCGGATGTTGATTTATTCTCTAGACTAGATGGAAGGGCTCACTATATGGCAGATAAGGAGTCATGTGTGCCCTAGCACAGGCATTTACATCAGAGGATTCAGGAGTAAAGGCCCCAGCCTAACCTGTGAGCACCCCCCACCCCCATCCTCAGGACCCCGTTAACAATTCTCTGAACCTCTCTCTGCTTCCTCCATTAGAAATGGAGGTTCTTGCGGCTGGGGAGGTGGATCAGTTAGGAAAGAGCTCGCAGCTCTGTAAGCATGAACATGAAGTTTGATTTCTCCCAGAACCCACTTTTCAAAATCCAGGCACAACAGCGAACTTATAATCCCAGTGTTTGGAAAGACAGAGCCAGGAGGCTCTGTGTCTTGTTGGCCAGCCTGGCTGACTGGATCAGCACATTGCAAATTCAGTGAATGACCTTATTTTAAAAATCAAGGTACGGCCGGGCGTGGTGGTGCACGCCTTTAATCCCAGCACTCGGGAGGCAGAGGCAGGCAGATTTCTGAGTTCGAGGCCAGCCTGGTCTACAGAGTGAGTTCCAGGACAGCCAGGGCTATACAGAGAAACCCTGTCTCAAAAAAAAAAAAAAATCAAGGTAGAGGGTGACTGGGGAAGACATCTGCTTATGGCCTCTGATTTCTGTGTGCTTGTGTATGGACAAGTATGTCGATGCATAAACAAAAAAGAAAAGAAAGGAAGAGATACTGCCACTGCCACATTCCTGTAATTAATGTAGGGCTTTTGTTATTGTGCACTTCCCTGAAGTCCACAATGTACTGGACTTTTAATTGCAAAGCACTCGGTTGACATGAGACTTATTCTTAACTATGATCAAACCTTGAAATAAATAGTATGAGCTATTGAATCAACAGATGGCTCAATTCAACCCCCCTACTGTCTATCTCCTGCCCACCAACATTTCATTTCCTCATTCCATATTTTCCTTTAAAATGGGAATTTTATATTTCCTATTTTCCAGAGGAACAGAGTGGTCGCTCACTCGTGGTACTATAACAAAGTACTATAGGCCAAACTTTTCGCCTCTCAGTATGGCAAACAGAAGGGGGACAATTAGGACATCTGCAGGGCTAATGCCTTCTGAGGAGATACTGTGAACAAGAATCTTTCTGTGCTTGTTTAAGCTTCTTGTTGTTGCTAACAGCCTCCAATGTGCCTTGGCTTGTAGACATAGCACCACTGTCCTTGTGTTCCCTTCACAAAGACGGTGTCCCTGCACACATCCACCTCCCAAGTTCCCTGTCTGATGAGGTCACAGATCATACCAGCTTCTGCCCTTCTTGTCGGTCTTCTAATGAACTGCATTTGAAAAGATGGTCACAGCATAAGCGTTAGGATTTCAACATACAGACATAAGGAGTGAAAGATTTCAGCATTAGAAGTTCACGGGGGACCCTAAGGTTGTCCCTTTGAATAAGAAACGTATTAATGCTATGGACAGAGACAGTGACAGATAGACAGACAGACAGACAGACAGACAGACAGACAGACAGACAGACAGAATATTTAGTGGGATTCTAAGGAAAGTTCAAAGCTACAAGACAGATTAAGGGTTTCTTCTTAGGTCTCAGAGGGAGCAGGAAGGTTTTGTGTCACTGGGCTGTTGTGGTACCTAGCGTGGGTCTGCAGTCAGGCTGCCTCTGATTACCGGGCATCAGGGAGAGGACCTAGCTGAGGTGAGCCCACTATTCAGGTAGCCTTCTACTATCCCGGGTTTTAAGGTCTGTAAACTTCCTTGAGGGAGTGAAAATACCACCTGCCAATGTCTTGGAATCCTAACAGGAAGGGAGTCTGTTGGGGAAGTTGGGGGTTAGAGATTTGCAAACAGGATTTTAGTAGGGAACTTGCCACTTTCTTACGACAAATGTGGCTTTAAGAAAGAGGTTTCTCCAGGTGAGCATGGAGTAGTTAGCCTGTAGCTAAAAACCTAGCGGGCAACAGGGGAAGGACACACATCAACACACATCAACACATAATTTGCGAATTTGTAGACCATAAAGAGCTGAAGGGACACACTTTGATGGTGTCTGAATTCAAAGGGAAGATTCTAGAAGAGGTCTCCATCTTTCTTCTTTCAGGTTCAGCCTCCGGTTCTATTAGGCAATCACCTTATTTCCTCTTACCTGGGCTTCACTCTGCCCTCCATAAAATGAAAGAAAATAGCAGTGCCGGTGCCTCCTCAATATCGATGCTGTAGTAATGTCCAGAAGCAATGTGTATAAAGTCCCTGGGACCTCTGCTCTCCAGAAAGGAAGAATGGGAACATGTCTTTCTCTGATCCTACAGTTGTCACTCCTGTGACAGCTTCCTCTGAAGTGCCACCACAGGGACCACAGGCTCACTGATGCTCCTGCCTTCTGTTGCTTGGTCCTTGCCAAAGACATCTGTGGATCCACTTTGTGGGGGAGGGGGAGGGCAGAAGCTCCTAGCAGCACACATGACAAACACATGCTACTGTTTTCCCTTCTCCTCCCTCAACCAACTCATCTCTGATTACTAAGTTGTTAGCTTCTCTGCCAGGAAAGTGCCATGTGCCCGTTCGTTGTTTTAATAAGCTGTAAATGAGCAGCTGCCTACCAAATCCTGGATGGATGACAAAGAAACAGGAATGGCTGAGATAGGATGCTGGCCCCGAGCCAGCATGGTGCTGAGACCTTAAATACATGAACGCGTCTGATGTGTGGTGGTCCCATAAGGAAAGAACAATTCTTTATCCCATTTTACAGGCAAAAAAGAAAAAGAAAAAAAAAAGCTGAGTTTCAGAGAAGGGTTATATGACCTACTTGTGGTCACACAGCAAAGTAGTGAAGTCAAACTTGGCTTTCAGGTTCACTGTCTCCTGAGGCTGAGCTCCTAACAGGAACCCAGATCCCTTCTTAGAGTAAGAGTGCCTTTGTCTAAAGCCAGTCTAAGAGTAAAGGTGCCTTTGCTCTGAGCCTTTCTCTCTGGTTCTCCCAAATCCTTTGTTACTGAAACATCCTGGCTCAGGGCTTTTTGGAGAGGAGAGAGAAGGACTTTCAAGACCTTGGCTCATCGATCCCTAGCTTCTCTAATTACAGAGGACTTTATATCCTAAACCTGGGTTTCTGCATCTAAGAAATGAGAATAATCCCTGGTCTCCCTGCCTGTCCTAAAGCCTTTGCATATCAATATACAAGTTGGTGATTGGATGCTGGAGGGTAAAAGCCAGAGTATGGGGCAAGTGAGATCACTGGGCAAGAAAAGGCACCAGCTGGTTGCCAAACCTGATGAACCCAGTTCAATCCCTAAGAAGGAGAGTGCTGACTCCCACTGGATGTCTCTGGCTTCCATGTACATTGGCCATAAGCATGTGCACACACACAAATACAGACATACACATGCATATGCATATACACGCACACACACACACACACACACACCACAGCATTAAAAAAAAAAAAAGATTAAAAGCCACAGTGAATACTTTCCTATTACTTTTTTAACTATCTCATTTTGACAGTTTCCCTAGCAACTTCACATACGTATGAGTTTACTCCACAGGGAACAGGGTGAGGATGGGGACGTGGAGATGAAATCTTAATGCTGTGACTAAGAGGGACAGCAGGAGTGACTTACCTTGCCCCCTGTGCTGGGGGAGATAAGCCCACATTCCCAATGAGGCAGACATGATGGAGATAAGAGCTGGTGCCTCTACCAAGACAGGCAACCCTTAATGGTAGCACAGGTTTGATTCACTCCAAAGCCAGGGCTTGAACGCCATCACTACTACCCACTTGGCCTCACCCCAGTTACTGCAAATCATCAACTACTTGTTTTAATTGCGTTGAGTTTCTTTGCTCAACAGTTGGACATATTCCAAATGAGCACTCTATCTTCGGAGCTACAGTATGCAGGGCTTCACTGGAAAGTGCAGAGGTGACAAGAGAAAGAAACCACCAGCACACTCCTTTTCCACAGAATATAATCTGCCCTTTGTAGAGAACATGTGCGCAGTGAGCCCACAGTTCCCTTTGTTTGTTTGTTTGGTTTTGATATGTTTTCTTTCTGTTTTTAAGACAGGGTCTCAGTATACAGTTCTTTCTGTCCTTGAATTCACTCTGTAGACCAGGCTGGCCTTGAACTCAGAGATTCAGTTGCCTCTACCTCCTGAGTGGTGGGATTAAAAAGGCACACCAGATTCAGTTGCCTCTACCCCCTGAGTGGTGGGATTAAAAGGGCACACCGCTGCCACCAGTCACATTATATACATTTTCACAAAATTAAACAGAGAAGGATGATTTATAAAGGAGGAGGATTTAAAGTCATCTTATTCTGTATAGTGTGTGTGTGTGTGTGTGTGTGTGTGTATCTCTGTGTGTGTCTGCATGTGTGTATGTGTGCATATGTGTGTGTGTGTGTATATGTGTCTGTATGTGTATGTGTCTGTGTATGTCTCTGTGTGTTCCTGTGTGTGTCTGTGTGTATATCTGTGTATGTCTCTGTGTTTGTGTGTGTCTCTATGTATGTGTCTGTGTTTGTAACTGTGTATGTATATGTGTGCTTATGTCTATATGTGTTTCTGTATGTGGCTATATGTTTGCATGTCTGTGTGTTTGTGTATGTGTCTGTGCATGTGTGTATATGTGTCTGTGTATATGTGTGTGTATCTATGTGTTTGTGTATGTATTGGTGTGTTTGTATGTCTGTTTGTGTCTATGTGTGTTCCTATGTGTGGCTGTGTGTGTGGTTGTGTCCATGTACATGTATGTGCTTCTATGTTTGTGTGTCTATATGATTGTGTGTCTGTGTGTCTGACTGTGTGTGTTCTGCTTTTGTGATTATTTGCCTTTTTCCCTGACCACCTTTTTTTGCAATTAGAAGACTAAAGTGTATAAATACCATAAGACCACAATGTCCAGCAGTTAGCAGAGAGTTTTAAAGGACAACAGAGATCATTCAGAATTGTACCATCCTAAAGAAAACAAGTTATTTTAATGGATCCCATTTCAGCCTTTATTACAGCACATCTCTTTTATGACTCTCCCGCTGCCCCCAGCCTTAACTGTGGGTATGCAGGGTCTTCTGCTGAGTCTGTATAAGCAAGTCTGCTGTGGTGCCAGAGAAAGGACATGGGGTCACAGCTCAGTGAGGATGTATTGGCTTGGGACTCTCATTGTCAAAAGAGCAAGGGGAGGACCTCGATTTATCCCTAAAGTCATTGTTGTGGAATAATTAGAATGATACAAGGACTTGGGTTGAAGAGCATACAGCAGATCAGACCCAGAAGGGTCAGAGGTGGGGCTGGAGTGGTGACATTGAGATTTGTGAACAAGCTGGTGCCTGTGTGCGTAGCTTACCTATGATTTATAGGATCCATAAACCATGGTGTGTTTTCTCTTTTTTATATGCCTTTATAGTCACAGAGTTACTTAGAATAATTGTCACTGAAATTCTATGAAATGCCTGTGCTCAGATCATTGCCTGATCAGAGGAAGTGGAATGTACTCCCCTTAGACAGGACAGTGCCAGTTCCATGACAAGCAGTCCATCTGAGCTCCCTCCCCAGCCCCTGACATCCTCACCAATCAGTCTGTCCTTTCTGCTTGGTGCATCTCACTGTTGGATGACTCCCGGCTCCACATTCCAGGCAGCTCCATCTCTGCTTGAAAGGCTCTATTAAATGAACCACACTGGCTATCCTCACCCATCTCCATACAAGGAAAAAGCCTCTAGAGGTTCTGCACCAATGCAACCATACTTCTGATATGTTCAGGCCAGAGTTGGTTCTGCTTGCAAATATGGAACCAGGATACAGAGGGCCAATGGTAGAAGTAAAATTTTTCTCTATTAGAAATCAAAAAGCATACACAACTGTAGCTGTTCCTGGCTGATGAGCTCATTGTATTCCTCTCTTCCTCTGTGTTCGATTTATCTAATAAGAGCAAGGCCCATGGATGAAGTGAGAAATGCATGCTGACATTCCTTTCTTTCATTAACCTTACCTGTGTGTGTCAGAGGACAACAGCAATCTGAATGATTTATATAATTCATCCCATTTCCATAATAACATTGTGTAATTATCTCAATAGATGCTGCAGCACTTGATGAAATTCAACTACTATTTCTGACTTAATTATTAAGGATATATATCTAATGATAAATTTTTCTAAAATAGAGATTAAAACCAAAATTCTCAACAGTGCTGTATTCAGTATAAAGTCATAAGACCCTCAAAAAGCTGCATATGACTGGGGTGGTCCTCAAAAGAAGAAGCGCTAACAAATAAACTCGTGAAAAGATGAAGAGACTGCGCTGCTACCCTGACAATAGGATGCCCCTCCTGCACCACCGTGCACTTTCTCAAAGCCTGTTTAAGAAGGATGCATCTCCGGGTGGAGAGATGGCTTAGCCAGCGGTTAAGAGTACTGACTACTTTTCCCGAGGTCCTGAGTTCAAATCCCAGCAACCACATGGTGGCTCACAATCATCCATAATGAGATCTGATGCCCTCTTCTGGAGTGTCTGAAGACAGCTACAATGTACTTATGTATAATAAGTAAATAAATCTTTAAAAAAAAAAAAAGAAAGATGCATCTCTGTTCTGGGTAGATATGTTTAATCTCATCCCAGCCTACTAGTAAATGAGTAGGTGAAAAGAAACATTAAACTGGAGGTTCCTCACTTATAAATTTTGGATGCAATACCACCAATAGATCATAGACCAAGGACACAGAAGACATCTTCTCTCCTGTGAAATGTAAGCCTTACCTTTAATCTATACTTCTCTTTTTCTGCTAAGTCTAAGGCTTAAAGATGCGTTGGCTATGTAAATTAACTTTAGAAATAGACTTTGCGATGAGTTGTTAGCATATATAATTCTGTATCTCTGAGCTTGGTGTTCTGTGAGAGGGAGAATTAATCTGTTCACACTTTTAGTAGCTACTAAAAGCAGTACCTCTCCTGCCTCCTGACAACTGGTAAGCCAAGCACCAAACTGAGCCAAGGTATAGAAAAATTGGGGGGAAATAAGCAAAGGTCCCAATATTGCTCAGAGAAGCGGTGACAACCCATATTCTAGTCTTTGATGTTCTGGTTCCTGAGACATGGGTGTGGGTACTTTTAGAAACAATCAAACGATGTCATTTTCAAAAAGACTCTTGGTATATAACAGAGTCGCAGGGCTACCATTAAAACCCCGTTTCTGGGGCTACAGAAATGGCTCAGCAGTTAGAGCAGCTACTGCTGTTGCAAAGGCCCTGATTTTAGTTCCCAGCACCCACACATGGATACTCACAACCATGAGGCTCACTCGTAATTCTAGTTCCAGGAATTTTAATACCCTTTCTGGCCTCTGTGGTCACTGTACACATGTGATACACATACATATATGTAGGCAAATACTCATACGTGTACAAAAATATAATTTTTTGAAACTCCACCTCTATATGTGTTCCCTTACAGTACTCTTTCTGTTCCTAGTGTTATTGATTTGTTCTATTATCATGAAGGACACCAATGGATTACAGCATGGTTTATCTATCTATTCTTAACATTTAATTCACTTAGATTCTGCTTCACTGTTTTCTTTTTTCTTTTCTTTTTTCTTTCATGTATTCATTTATTCATTTGCTTATTTATTTATTTATTTTGTTTTTTTTATTTACTTGTTTATTGTTTATTTTGAAAGGGTCAATCTCTGATTGTCCTGAAACTCACTCCATAGGCCAGGGTAACCTGAAATTCACAGAGATTCTCCTACCTCCACCTCTTGAATCCTTGGATTAAAAGCACGTGATATCACCACACTGGAATCACTTTATTCTTTAATAGCTTTCACTTTTAACAGTATTTCTGGCTTATCACTTTATTTTCTGACTTCTTGGGCTATCATGACAAAATACCATTGGCTGGGTAGCTTTAATGGTGGCGATTTACTTCCCATGGCTCTCTCTTGATGTTGATAGTTCAGGATCAAGGTGTCAATAGGGGACCTGATGAGGGTGCTCTTTCTGGCTTCTAGATGGGTGCTTTCACCCTGTGTGTTCACACTGAGGGGAGTGAGGGAGAGAGAACTCTGTGGAATCTCTAATTAAAAGACACCAATCCCATCCTTAGACTCCTTCCTCCATGTTCTCATCCAACCTTACATACCTCCCGAAGACCCCATCTCTAAATAGCATTGCTCTTTGATGGAGTTTATGGCTTCAACACGTGAATTTGGGAGACATTATCATTCAATCTAGAATACTTCTCATTCCCTAAGGGAAGACTTAGATCAGCGTTTTTATTCCCTAATGAGTATAAAGACTTAGGTAAATCTTTTTTTTGCTAGTGAATTGAAGGACTGGAGATAGACAGATGTGATTTAAATATTATTTAAGTGGCATGCACAGTCCACCCTTCACGTATTTTTTAAAGATGTTCTTTCTCAGTTTACACATCATTGCCTGTAAAACTCCTGCCTTCAGTGTGCATCTACTAAAGCTGAGTTCAGGACTTGGGGGGGACAGATAATCAAAGCGCCCTCAGAGAGAGCGACTGCAAAGTAAAGAGAGGAATAAATGGAGCTGTGATTCCAACAAGGAGACACGTTCTTTAGAATGACTGATGCTGAAGAAGAGGGTTCCCCACTGCCCTACGTGGTTAGAAAGACCCTCTGAAGCTGCCCCCTCATGTTAATAGATGAGGCTTTGATTATATGACTGTTGGGACAATTTGTAAAGATACTTGAAAGCTATATATGGAAATAAGTTTCCTATGGTTAAAACAAACAAACAAACAAACAAATAAGGTGGGGGAATGGAACAGAAGGCGCTGTGAAACTGGTTGGTGTGGTCATTCTTCTTAAAGGAAGGAGTTTAAGGCAAAAGCACAAAAGAAAGGTAGCAGCTGAGAGATGCCCAATGTTACCTTTTCTGCCAAGATTCTAACCTTACAGGCTTTTGCACTTAAAAATTTGAGAAGGAGAAATCCTCAGATAATTCCTGCAGAAACTTGAGGAGCAGATCTGGGACCTCCTGCCCACCCCGTGGAGATGGAGTTGCTTTCTGCCCCCTTGCTTCTGGTTTCTGTGTGGCAGCCATTTCTCAGTGTTCACTGCCGTTCTGTATTCTAGTGGGCATTCTCTGGCTGGGTCTCAGGTTTCTACCCATCATTATTCCCGTGCTTGTAGCATTACGTGTTGTTTAGGTTTACTATACCTGTGTTCAACCTCAATGCTTTGGAAACGTGGCTCGCCTGTGTCTTTGATTCCTTCACTGTTGTTATAAATGTATCATAGGCCCCTGGTGATAAAAAAAAAAAAAGGTTGCATTTTTGAAGATCGTCATTAAAAATTGTCAGTAGTGGTGGTTTCTGCTTCTCTAACTGGCCTGACAGTCCCTTTATTTTATCTATCTATCTATCTATCTATCTATCTATCTATCTATCTATCTATCATATATATATATATATATATATATATATATATATATATATATATATATATATATACACATACATAGACATGCATACACACACATATAACTTAGGAAATGCAGGCTTTGTATTAACTGATTTTCTCATCTCTGGGATAAAAATATGTAACAAGAGCAACTCGGAGAGAAGGGTTTGATTTAGCTCATGTGTGCAGGGAATTCCATACATCACAGTGAAGAAGGCAGAGTACAGCAACTTGGTCCAAGATGGCTGGAACTTGCAGCCAGCTAGTGCTCACAGAAAGGCTAGCCAGAGAACAGAGAGCTTGAGCTAGAATCAGGAGCAGATATCACTGAAGGTCTACCCCCACAGTGATTCATTTCTGCTAGACCATAATCCCAAAAGGTCCACAACCTCCAAGAACAGCCACACCAGCTAGGACCCAAATGCTCAAACACCTGAGTCCATGGGAGACATTTCACAGTCACAACAGGCTAGTATTAGCCTCACCTCCTTTATTTCCTTAGCCTGTATTGTATGTCCCCTATATATTATTACTCCCTGCATGTTGGATGGTTTGGACTCAGATCTGTAATTCATTTCTCCACCATACACCCATAGTTAGTATTTAATGATTCTTCTAAGATATGCTGAAGATGTCTTTAAAGGGCTTAATTCATTAGCTCATCCACATTTTACAAATACCTAGTCTGAGCAAGAGAGTGAGGGAATGCTGTAAGGTGAGGAGGGAGTCAAGGCCCCATTGACCTGGTGTCAAACACATAGAGGAAAGGGAAATGTGATGTGTTAATCCATCAATTAATTACCTTACAATGTGATGCATGCTTCCAAAGATTCCTCATGGGAGCAAGGCATGATTGGTCCTAGGGGACCAGACAAGGCTTCTAACACATCACAGTGAACTAATTGTTCACCATAGGCTATTTCCTCATTATCACCTTATTAATACAGCAGGACAGTTCCAAGACCGACATAACAAATGTCAACAGACTTAGCTGAAGGGTGTGTTTTTCCTGGGATGCAGACAGCATGCAGAAATTCGTTTGGTCAATGATCCCAGAGCAAATGAGGCAGATTGAAGGAGAATATTCAGAAAAAGAAAAGATTATTTTCAAAGGTAGTGCCTGCTGTGAGTGACAGGAGCTTAATCCAGGTCTCTGGGGAGACTTAGGAATGCAGTCTCAGAACTGTCTTCCTGGAAAGCCAGAGCCAGGAGTATTTGTCATTAAATGTCACTCCCCAGGTGCTTGACTCCAGTCCCTGTGGAGACTTAGGAATACGTCTCAGAATTGTCTTCTTGAGAAACAAGAGCAAGGAATATTTGTCATTAAATGTCACTCCCCCTGAGTCAAAGGTGAGCTCACAGGCAGGAACTCTTGGTCTTTCTGGACAAATTCTATGTAGAACAGATCCCAACAGCAGTAGTTGCACAAAGACTCAAATATAATGGGTTGGCATTGGATTTTCTTTAGTGGAATGCAATGCAGAAACCTGTGAAGACTATTTATTACACCTTGTAGGAGGTAGCAGCAAAGACTCTGAAGTTAAAAAAAAATCCACATAGTGTGGTGTGCTGGTCACTGTTGTAGCTACATGCCCTTAGAAAAGAAAGTCGAATTTGCCTATTTCAGTGGTGTAAATGCACTCACCACTATGTCATTGAAAACACAAGTCTGGGGAAACATTTAAATCGTCACTTTCAGGCTCACACTGATGATACATAGTCCCCTAGGGTTGACTGAGAATTTGATTCCTTGAGTGGTGGGATTAGACCAGCCTACATCTCACTTTCACTAGTCTTGTCTGCAGAAACTCCAGTTATTTACTTACAGAATATGAGTAAAGGAACAACCCTATCTTAAAAATCAATAACAAGTGGATATTAGCCCAAAAGCTTGGAAAACCCAGGACACAATTCACAGACCATATGAAGCCCAAGAAGAAGGAAGACTGAAGTGTGGATGCTTCAGTGCTTCTTAAAGAGGGAACAAAATACTCACAGATGGAAATATGGAGACAAAGTGTGGAGCAAAGACTGAAGGAAAGGCCATCCAGAGACTGCCCCACCTGGGGATCCATCCCATATACAGTCACCAAACCTTGATGCTATTGAAGATGCTAGGAAGTGCTAACAGGAGACTGATATGACTGTCTCCTGAGAGGCTCTGCCAGAGCCTGACAAATACAGAGGCAGATGCTCACAGCCAACCATTGGACTGAGTGTGGGGTCCCTGATGGAGGAGTTAGAGAAGGGACTGAAGGAACAGAGGGGGTTTGCAGCCTCATGGAGGGAGCAAGTGTCAACCTGCCAGACACCTCCCCCCAGAGCTCCTGGGAACTGGACCACCAACCAAAGAGTACACATGGAGGGACCCTCTCTCCACGGCCCCAGACTTCAGGCTTCCCTACCGTCTGCTTCTGTTCACTTCTTTAGATCTTGCTTTGGCACCTGTGCTTTGGAAACCATCCCTGCATCTCTAGTCCCTGCTTTGGATTCTCAGCACTATGTCCCTGCAACAAAGAGGCACAATTGAATATTTGTTTTTCACGATTTTTCACCAAGCTATGAGTTTCCCAAAGGAGGGACCAGACATGGTGTTTCAGTTCATACCCATCGCACTAATTTGCTACTCTGATACATGAAACCCTTCCGTTTTTGCTCAGTTTTGCTGAAAGATGTCAAGTATAGTACTACCTTCAAGCCAGGTACTTTAGGTTCATCCAAAGCAAAAGTTCGTGGTTGTGTTTCTCCCCATTGATGATTTTAATGTCTTCTTAGGGAGAATGAAAAAGCAAAGAATAGCAATGGGTGAGTCTCCTATAATAGCTTTAGACAACAATCAAAGAGCCAGGGGTAGGCTTTCAATGGTTAATTGTCAAGTGAATAGCCAAGATCATAGGAGCTCTTGGGGTTTCAGAAAAAGTCAAGAATAGAGCTGGGGGTTGGCTTAGTTGGTAAAGTACTTGCCTTGTGGGCATTAGGACCTGAGTTCTATCCCCCTAGAACTCATATAAAAAGCTAGGCATGCTTATAATCCCCAATGATGAGGAGGAAGACAGGATGAAACCTGGGGTTTGCTGGCCATGAAGTTTACACCAATGTTGAGCTTCAGGTTCAGCGAAAGGCCCTATGTCAAAAAGTAAGGTGGAGGGGCTGGAGAGATGGCTCAGCAGTTAAGAGCACTGACTGCTCTTCTGGAGGTCCTGAGTTCAAATCCCAGCAACCACGTGGTGGCTCAAAACCATCCGTAATGAGATCTGATGCCCTCTTCTGGGGTGTCTGACACCCCTTTTCATCAACATTTGCTAAGGAGATGTCAGAAGGCTGCCTTATTTTTCAAGCTCTTTGACCATCAGACCTTTAGAAACCAAAGGCCCTCAAGCACGCCATGAATGTACTGAGTACTCTTACTGTAGCCCAGAACCAAGAAAGACATTGGATTATAAAACAGAGGCACAGAACTGTATTAAAACTGGCTCCTACCAGGTCTCAAGTGTGGATTGCTAAATAGGCAGAGATTTTTGTAAGCCAGTCATCCAATAGAGCTATTGTATTAAACACTACATTATATAAAGTTATGATTTAAGACAGTTACTGAAACCAAAGGTAGTTAATATTTAAAAACTTATTAGTTCTTAATCATTCCCTTTACTTGATTATATATGCTCTTACTTTTGTTTGCTTTTATCTTCTCTTTGGTAGAAGTATAATTAAAGATGAACTACCTCATGTAAACCTACACATTGATAGCAATTTTAACCCACAGAAAATGGCAAATCTACAATCAGAGCTTGATGTAGTATTAATCATTGAATAGGCTTTGAAAAGTAATAATGGTTTAGGGAAATAGCACAGTGGTAAAGCATTTGCTCAGGATGCATAAGGCTGTAAGTTCAATTCTCAATACTGCCAAAAAAGGGACCAGCAATGAAGAAAATGCCAATAATGCAAATTAACCTTTAAAAGCTGTATGTCTTGTTGAGAAAGCTGCAAGAGATTGGAGTATTAGCTAGAACTTGTTTAAGAGTAAGAAATCGCTTCACCACAGAAAAAAATAATAAACAAGTGATGCACTGAACTGCACCAAGTTTCTTCTATGAGGAATAATTAGATCAGGATGCAACTCAATTTGCAAATGCATGGTTGAATGGTGCCCCTGGGTTGGCTACAGATCAAAGGGTTTGGCAAGACTCAACAAAAAATGTCCTGTGAGAACAAATAAACTCCCGCAGACTTGACAGAAGTATCGTGTGTTCTATTAGTGTTTGTAAATTGTCAAACACATATTTTCTATGCCAGTAAAATTTATCACAAACTTATGTATATATTATATATGTATGTTTGTATGATTATATGTATATATATATATATATATATGTATATGTGTGTATGTATGTATGTGTGTATGTATGTATGTGTGATTGTATGTATGTATGTATGTATGTATGTATGTATGTATGTATGTATGTAATGTGTGTGTGTGTATATGTTTAGGAACATTTTCCTCCCAGAAAGTCAATTATTCACCATTTACTAGCTCATCACTGCCTGTGACCATAACCCTGACAGGCAGAAACTCTTTGGGCGAAGCAAATGACACAGATGAGGGAATAGAGTTCTGTTTGTAAAACACTGTTTAGTGTGGAGAAAGATTACAAAAATGTCTGGTGAGGAGTAGACCCACACAAGAATCTAGAAGGAGTTATCAGGGAGGGTTCTGCAGATGGCTGTGCTCTGAGGTATATATAGTCAGTTAAGGGCCAGCCTCAGTATTATAGTGAGACACTGGCTCAGAAAACAAAGACAAACACAACGGATAGATAGAGATTTAGATATGGATATAAACATATGTCTTTCTATCTCTATATATGGATATATATTTGTACACATATATATATATATATATATATATATATATATATATATATATATATATATATATGAATGGAGCTGTTTCATAATTGAGAATTTTTATCTTTTTATGTCTTGTTGAAATGTTGACCAAGAAATATCAAAGCTTTAAAAGAATCTACTAAAGATGATAACATCTGTTTTCTAAGTGTATTGCAAAAAGGTTCTTTCTTATGCTGCATTGATTTTTGCCCACTTTAAAACAAATCAGTCATGTTTTCAAAGTAACCTTTTATCCTTCCCCCCACTGTTGCTGCCATCCTGAGCCAAGAGCACCCTCTTGGTTAGTGATGATTGATCTCAAAGCCACATTGCTCACTTTCACAGAATAGCTGGGCCACACAGGAGTGCTAACAGACACTGCTTTGATTTAAAGAAATCATCTTTGTGTATTCTTCAGTGAATCAAAGTTTATAAGCCAGCCACCAGAGCTTGAAGGATTTAGATGAGAGACACTGTGGAATAATCTACCTGCTTGGCCTAATGGAGACTCCAAATAGAACCTAAGTCTCTCAGGTCTCATTGAAACATCACTTTTCTTAATGAAGGACTAATTTGGAAGGATGAGAGAGGAAAAGGGGACAAGATTAGAGGAAATTTACACTCATCTTCTTAGCTGGGAGATGAGATACCAGGAGGGAAGAGAAATAAAAAATTGAAAGTGGTGTTTAGCCCTCTTGAACTCCTGAGCTGTAGCTGTTATAAGGAAAGGTGTGTCTGTGACTTATAATTTCAAAGATATTAGCCTTTATTAAAGTATCGTCTTTCATCATCTCACCTTTAATATTGAAAAGTAAAAATTACTAGAGGGACTTGGGTCCCATGATAAATTTAGCAGAGATAATTAAATTCAACTAATTCAGTCCCAAGAATCTCTATTCAGCCTCAAATCCATTGCAATTATGAAAGTACTTTTCAACAGAATTCAAAAACTAAACCGACGTTGTGGTTTGGCTTGTCCTTAAGCTTCACTTAACACAGAGCTTACAGGACTATGGATAGGACTATTGACCAAGGGTTCAGAAAGATTTATATAGGATGGATTAAATTTCTGTTCTGTCTAATCTAAAGACTGTTTCATCAAGCCCCTTGCCATTTTGTCTGAAATGAATATCTCTGAAAGTGGGAGATGGTTACAAAACATTACCTTTCTATTGCAAACACCATGGCCAAGGCAACTTATAAAAGAAAGAGTTTAATTGGACTTTTGGTTTCAGAAGGTTAGAATCCACAATGGCTGAGCAAAGGCATGGCTACAGGAACAGCTGGGAGCTCACATCTCGATCCACAAGCACAAGGTGAAGAGCAAACTGGGAATTTCATGAGGCTTTTGAAACTTCAAAGCCTGCCCCCAGTGACACACCTCCTCCATCAAGACCACACCTCCTAATCCTTCCCAAACTGTTCCACCAACTGGAGGCCATTCTTATTTAAACCACTACAACACTGTATTAATTACTTTTCTCCTTACTGGGGCAGAACACCTCTCAGACACAAGTTCAGGGAGGAAGAATTTATTTTGGTTCATGGTTTAAGAGGGTACAATTTCATTATGGTAAGGAGGCATGGTGATGGGACCATAAAGTGGCTTCCTTACATCTCAGTAGGTAAGGAGCTTAAGCAGGAAGTGGAACCAGGCTATATAACCTTTAAAACCACCTCTCAATGATCCACTTAATCCAGTAAGGAGCTACCTCTTAAAGTTCCTACAATCTCCCACAAGAGTATCATCAGCTGGAGAACAGTACATCTGTTGAAAGACAAGCCATGGCATACACTGAGGTAGTTGAGAGACTCATTCTGCATTTGAGGAGGAGGTCTATGGGCTAAAAGAATGCTAAATTCTTAAGAGTCTCTCCATGTGTTTGCTTGTTGGAGCCCCAAGTGGTAGACATCAGTTGATGCCCCATAAAGACTCTAGATCTGGGCTGCCCCTTCTCATCTCCTTAGGAAAACACTGGTTATTTGTCTCCCATGTCTGGTGGCAAAATAACAAAATAAAGAGTTGGTTCATAAACCTAAATTCTCCCAGTCTTAGTTAGGGTTACTACTGCTGTGACAAAAAGTTTCTACATTGTGACAAAAAGCAACTTGGGGAGGAAACTGTAAAATTCTAGTTTACAAATCACAGGTCATGCTCCATCTTCAAAGGTAATCAGAACAGGAACTCAAGGCAGGAACCTAGTGACAGGTGCTGATGCAGAGGCCATGGAGAAGTACTACTTATTAGCTGGTCCCTCCTGGTGTGCTTAACCTAACTTCTTATAGCACCCAGGACTACAGCCCAGGGCTGATACTACCCACAGTGAGCTAAGCCCTCCACTATCAATCATCAATAAAAAAAAAAAAAAATCCACCACAGGTTTGCCATAGGCCAACCTTATCGGAGGCATCTTCTCAACTGATGTACCCCCTTCTAAGATAACTCTAGTATATGTCAAGTTGATATATTCACAGAAACTTTGAAGAAATTCATGTTAGTGTGTGAATGAAAGATACAAGAATGTGAAGCAAAGGTATTAAACGATATGATAATTGGCTCAAACTGCAAGGTTTCTTAGATAACCTCATGCCATCTGGCCCCAGTGAGCTCATTACTCTGTGATCTCAGAGGCCAGCCAAGGGTGACTCAGTGGGTCCAGTATGCCAAGTATGATTCGGTCACTGGGAAATGCTTATCTCCTGATGTCCCAATTAATGCTACTGACATCCATGTGAGAAGCCCAGGGTGGTATCTCTTCTTCTCCAACACACATACCAACTGCTCAGTCCATTCTTCCCTCAGGGTGCTTCATAAAGCTAACCCTTTCTTGTGTTCCCACAGGAACCAGAGTAATTGCACTGCCATCTTCCTTGTTAGAGTCCTTCATGGACAGCTAGTCTCTTTGTCTCCTGGGCCCTGCTATGACCTCTGCTGTCCTTGTCTCACTGTGACTAACACTGAAATATCAGGTCCCAGATCCAGCTGGGACCCTAAGTGCTACCCATTGTGTATTTGATTGATATTGTCTATAAGACAGGTAAAAATCCTTTTCCAGAAATCTCTCAAGACCCACTTCCCTCCTTGAAAAATGAAGGTTTAGAAGTGGAAGGAGATGCATCCATCCTCCCAATTTATCATATCCATCTTTTGTTCATTTATCCATCTTCCTTTTTATATTAATTTTAGCCTCTCAAATACAGAATCCTTCCTTTATTTATCTTGGGGCTCAGAATGTATAGATTCCTGATTAATGTTTGTTCACTAGAATAATCCTCTCTCTCTCTCTCTCTCTCTCTCTCTCTCTCTCTCTCTCTCACACACACACACACACACACACACACACATACATGACAAGATTAGGTTGGTAGTTAAAATTAAGTTGCTCAGAAGGCAGGAATCATTCATCACTCATTCCTATCTAGCTTATTCCTTATTCAAGAGTGCCTTGGCTAGATAAGCAATTCCAAGACATCCATCTTTCCTTTCACCCTAGAGCTATGCTAAGGGGAAGTGGAAGGGAAGGATGTTGAAAATAACTAGCTAACAGTAAAATATTTTAAGTCCCTTAGGAGTTCTGAGATTGTGTGTGTGTGTGTGTGTGTGTGTGTGTGTGTGTGTGTGTGTGTGTGTGTGAGAAAGAGAACTGGAGGAGAGGGAGATGAGAGGGGAAGAGGGGGAGGAAAGAAAGAGATTATTCTAGTGAACCAACATTAACCAGGAACCAAAGAGACACCTCAATGACTGGTGTTATACCTAGACGGGGATGCTGGGCTGGTTGGTTGAAACAAAACATTCTCCAATTAGCAGAAATAGAGATGGGAACTGGAATGTGAAGTATTCTGTGGCAGCTTTGCCAGGCAGTCCATGTAAAATTAATGAAAGGTGGAGATATTAGGAACTGTTAAACACTCCCGCTTTCCTGGCTTAACAGGGCTGAGGGGGAGGAAGGATGAATCTGATAATAGGATGTGGAAATCACCCAGCATCCTTACATGAATTTGCTTTGCCTCCTCTGAGACAGTTCTTTCTACTCATGTTACATGCACTAAGGTGAGTCGGTTGTAAAATACAGGAAAGGTATCTGGGTGAGAGAGAAAAATCGCCATCAAATGTAAATCTTCTGGGTGTGCAAACCAAGAGACCTCCGTGAGAGTCTAGCAAGCAAGGGATACCTGGTGCAATGGAAAAATCTTCATTGCCAAATTGACTAGTTTTAGAATCACCAAAGAAACAGACATCTAGGTTTTTCTAGGAGGATGTTTACAGAAATGTTTATCTGAGAGCAGAAGACTAACCCTGAATGTGGCTGGTGCCATCTCATGGGCTTGGGTACCAGATGGAATTAAAAAGGAGAAAGTGGGCTAAACACCAGCTCTTATCTCTCTGCTTCCTGCTATGGACACAGTGTGACCAGCCACCCCCACTCCTACTACCTCCTTGTACTGCAAGCCAATATAAGCCAAGCCTCCCCTCCTTTAAGTTGCCTCTCCTCAGCTATTCAATCATAGCAATGAGAAAAATCACTGATAGAGAAGGTCCTGATAGGTCAACTATATGTCATCTACCTAAAAAGCAATGCATGCCCAGACAAAGCCAAAAAGAGCAAGGTGGTTGCTGCACAAATGCAGTTCCAGTCAAGTAAGACTTCTTTCAGCTCCTGGGAACTTGGATTTCTACAAGATGGTAGCCACCATCATCTTGGCTGCTTCTATTCAGGTATGATATGGCTTGTAGAGGATAGAAGTGGGATAGAAGTGGAGGAAACCAGGAGAGAGAAGAGCCCTTGCAACAGCTGGAAGCAATAGCCTGAGTAAAGGAAAAGTAAGAAACAGAAGACACTTCCACAATGCCATGTTAGACATTTACCAAGATATACCTAGTGCCGGGAACAAACTGACTCTACATCCCTCACTGAAATTTGAAGACACTGAATTACACTCAAAAGTGTATATGCATAATGTGTCTATGTATAGTATGCATATGAGTGTATGTAATATATAAAGTGCCTACATGTAGATAGTATATGCAAATACACCAACATACAATGACTCCAAAGTTAGCTCCATTCTCCACTGCTCTGGATCGGAAACAACCTTCTGTTTCATCTCCCTCCAATTTTGGTTCCAAAAATAGCCACCTGAAATCTGTGTTGTGAAGGATGTCCAAGCCAAATCTTTTCTGAGGGATCGGAGGGGCTGCCTTTGATGGTAAATGTCCCCTACTCTTACCTAGCTGAAGCAAGTCAGAGCCTAAGAATGCAGATCAAGTTATCGTTCCAACTGACCACGCACTTGCTTATAGTGACTCGTGTGTTGGTGATTCTCTGTCTTGCAGCAAGAAGTGCTATAGAATCTCCTGGGTGTCTCAAAAGGGTAGTCTGAGAATATTATCTACGAGGATCCATAAAAGAAACACAGCAGGAAAGAGAACTCTTTCTCCTAAGAAACTGGTTTGCCTCCTTCTTCTGTATGAATTATATATGAACGAATCCCATAATGAATTATGCTTCCTGTTCTGGTTGAATTCTATTGCTGTGGCAAACACTGTGACCAAATGCAACTTAAGGGGAAAGGGCTTTGTTTTAGTTTGGAGGTTATAGTCTATCGTTGAGGGAATTTCTGGCAGATACTGAAACAGGAACTTAAAGGCAGGCATTACTTCTGACCTCAGAATTCATTTATTAGCTAGAGAGGTACAAAAGACACCATAGTCAATACTGCTTATTGCCTCGCTCTGGGTTCTGCTTAGCGAGCTTTCTCATATGGCCCAGGACCATCTGCCTAGGGAATGTTGCCACCCACTATGGACTCCAACATCAATTAATAAAGGTAATCCACCACAGAGACGAGCATAGGTCAATCTGATCTGAGCAATTTCTTAGTTGAGACTCCTTTCACAGGTGACTCTGGCCTCTGTCAAGTTGACAGTTCAGCTAACTAGAACACTTCTTCTTTCCTGAAAGAGCCAGAAACAGAAAGAGCCAGTGTGGACACACACGAGTGTTTCTTTTATCTGCTTTTCTCATCCCTTAATTTTATGTCTTTATGAAAAGTTTCTTTGCTCTAATTTGACTACTTCTGAGATGGTGAGACATTTGCATTTCTCTTAGTCACCTCAAACCTCCTTGAATAAGTAACAATCAGAGAATTCTGTACTCTTGAGAGAAAAAACAAAAACTCTTTTACTTCAGATTAGCACTTACTGCAAGAAGATGCTGCTATCTAGTGAGTCCAAAACTGTGGGATACTATATTAGCAATGGTTGTATACCTGTGTCTAGTACCTAAGAAGGTCAACTCATGGAAGGACAGGTGTAATTTAGCTCATGGCTGCAGGGGTTTAAGTCCATGGTCAGCCAGCTCTGTTGCATTTAGACCCATGGGCAAGGAAAAACATCAGGTAGTGACATTATGTAGCAAAGAAAGTTGTTTGCTTCATAATGGCCAGGAAACAGGGAGGAGGGAAAATAAGACAAGGAACAGAGCATGTCTTTCCAGGGCACACTCCCAGTGACCTACTTTCTCCAGTGAGCATCTATCTTCTCTTTCCACCACTTCCCAATTACACCATCATTAACACATCTAGGGATTAAACTATTGACCGGGCCTAAACCCTCAGAATGGAATAATTTGCCAAAATTCTATCATCTAGAGAAACTTCCTGACACACAAGCCTATAAGGACCTGTCAAACTGTAATCAGAACAAATACTGTATTAGTTAAGGCTGTCTTCCTCTCACTGTGTGTGTGTGTGTGTGTGTGTGTGTGTGT
>LR753735.1:113541-147758 GCA_902729485.2 Mus minutoides | reverse complement strand
TCAAATGTTATCCAGAAATTTCCCCTTACCCTCCCCTATCCCCGCCCTGCTCCCCTACCCACCCCCTCCCACATAATGGCCCTGGCGTTCCCCTGTACTGGGGCATATAAAGTCTGTATGACCAAGGGGCCTCTCCTCCCAATGATGGCCAACTAGGCCATCTTCTTCCATATATGCAGCTAGAGACATGAGCGCAGGAAGAACTAGTTCATGTTTTTCTTCCACCTATAGGGTTGAAGACCCCTTCAGCTCCTTGGGTACTTTCTCTAGCTCCTTCCTTGGGACTCCTGTGTTCCATCTAATAGCTGACTGTGAGCAACCACTTCCGTGTTTGCCAGGCACTGGTATAACCTCCCATGAGACAGCTATATCAGGTCCCTTTCAGCATTATCTTGCTGGCATATGCTATAGTGTTTATTTTGGTGGCTGATTATGGGAAGGATCCCTGGCAGCTGCAGTCACTGGTTGGTCCATCCTTTTGATTCAGCTTCACACATGATCTCTGTAACTCCTTCAATGTGTACTTTGTTCTTAATTATAGGAAGGGGCAAAGAGACCACATTTTGAACTTTATTCTTCTCGAGATTCATGTGTTTAGTAAATGTTATCTTGGGTAGTCTAGGCTTCTGGGCTAGTATCCACATATCAGTGAGTACATGGTATGTGATTTCTTTTGTGATTGGGTTACCTCACTCAGGATGACACCCTCAGATCCATCCATTTGCCTAGGAATTTCATATATTCATTGTTTCTAATAGCTGAGTAGTACTCCATTGTGTAAATGTACCAAATTTTTTGTATCCATTCCTCTGTTGAAGGACATCTGGGTTCTTTCCAGCTTCTGGCTATTATGAATAAGGCTGCTATGAACATAGTGGAACCTGTGTCCTTATAACCAGATGGAAACTCTTCTGGATATATGCCAAGTAGAGGTATTGCTGGATCTTCCGGTAGTACTATGTCCAATTTTCTGAGGAACCGCCAGACTGATTTCCAGAGTGGTTGAACAAGCTTGTCCAGGGTGGTTGTCACCTCCTCACAAGGGGAAAGAGGTGTAGGTGCGGTCGTAGACGACAGTGGACTAAAAAACTAGAATCGGTAAGAATGACCACACTCCACCTTAGAGTTCCAACAAAACAAAACGTAAAGAGACTACTAATTCCTACAACTTGTAAAAAAGTCCACGAAGAGTCGGTAAGCCATAAGGAGTCAACTGAATTCTTTGTATAACTCTGTGCCCCACTTTTTAATGGGGATATTTGATTTTCTGTTGTCCACCTTCTTGAGTTCTTTATATATATTGGATATCAGTCTCCTATCAGATTTAGGATTGGTAAAGATCCTTTCCCATTCTTTTGGTGGCCCTTTTGTCTTGTTGACAGTATCTTTTGCCTTACAGAAGCTTTGCAACTTTATGAGGTCCCATTTGTCAATTCTTGATCTTACAGCACAAGCCATTGCTGTTCTATTCAGGAATTTTTCCCCAGTGGTCATATCTTCGAGGCTTTTCCACACTTTCTCCTCTATAAGTTTCAGTGTCTCTGGTTTTATGTAGAGATCCTTAAACCACTTAGACTTGACCTTAGTACAAGGAGATAAGTATTGACCTATTCTATGAGGCCTATTCCTGTCCTGTCATGGTATAATGTACTCACTATGCCTGAGAAGTAATAGGAAATATCTAGGGCTACAGTAGTGCTTAATAAATTGTTCCTTCCTCTCTGAGAGTTTTTGACTCTTATCAAGATGCTCCTTTTGAGACAAACTAGGGGGCTTCCTTTCTCTGAGTAGGGAAGGTATATAAAACTATATAAAACAGTTAAGGTACTGTTGAATCATGCTGAAATTGCTTTGAATTTGATTATATATATATGATTCATCAAGTAAACAATCTGTGATGTTAATTTTCCTTCAAATAAGAGATTGAAGATTATTAAACTGATTTCCTCTTTACCAAAAATTGGAATCAACAACTCCCCTCTTCCCCCCTCATGTGTGTGTATGTGTGTGTCCCTCTCTGTCTCTCTGTCTCTGTCTCTGTCTCTCTCTCTCTCTGTGTCTCTCTTGTGTGTGTGCATTATGCATAAGAAATAAAGGAAGTAAGAATAATAGCCAGAAAGACTTCCCTTTTACTAATACCAAATGCCTAGATCTCTTCAGATTTGGAAACAACTACTTAAAAGACAACAGCTTAATCTTTCTGATGGGTGTAAAGTATAATGTCATAATAGCTTTGATTTGCATTTTCATGATGACTAAGGGCTTTGAACATTTCTTGTTTGTTTGTTTGTTTGTTTGTTTATTGTTTGTTTTTTGAGACAGGGTTTCTCTGTGTAGCCCTGGCTGTCCTGGAACTAATTTTGTAGACCAGGCTGGCCTCGAACTCAGAAATCTGCCTGCCTCTGTCTCCCAAGTGTTGGGATTAAAGGTGTGCACCACCACCGCCCTGCAAAAAGTGTGTAGCCCGGGCTGGCCTCGAAGTCATGATCTTCTTGCCTCTGCCTCCTTTAGCAAATCCTACAGGCGTGTGCCACCACAACCGGCTGAACATTTCTTTAAGCACTCCTCAGCTATTTGATATCTCTCTATTGAGAATTCTCTATTTAAATCTATACCCATTTTTATTGGGTTATTTGAATTTTCAGTTTCTAACTTCATGAATTCTTTATATACTTTGGATATTAGCCCTCTGTTGGATCTAGAATTAGTGAAGATCTTTTCCAAATTTGTAGACTTTTGTTTTGTACTGATGATGGTGTCCTTTGACTTAGATAAGCTATTCAGTTTCATGAGGTATCACTTATCAATTCTTGACCATAATGTCAGAGCCATTGGTGTTGCTGATGAGGTAGTAGAGAAAAGGAAACACTCCTCCACCACTGATAGGAGTGGAAACTTGTATATCTACTTTGGAATTCAATTTGGCAGTGGCTCAGAAAACTGGGAATAGTTCTACCTCAAGACCCAGCTATACTACTCCTGGACATATACTCTAAAGATGTTCCACCATCCCACTTAGACACTTGACAAACTATTTTCTTAGCAGCCAGAAACTAGAAACAAATTAGATTTCCCTCAACTGAAATATAGATAAAGAAAATGAGGTAATATATACAATGGAATGCTATTCAGCCATTAAAAAGAAATGATGAATTCTATACACAAATGGATGGAACGAGAAAATATCATCCTGATGAGGTAATACAGACTGAAATGGACATGCCTGGGATGTACTCACTTCTATGTGAATATTAGCCTCCATGGCTGAAACATAACAAAAATATTGAATCCCCCTCGCCTGAAAGCCATGGACTGTCCATAGCTTCTATTTTTCTATTTTATTTGTTTTTAATTATTCAGATGCTTCCATATTGGCCATAAGACAGCATTACATCCTGTGGAGCTAGAGCTATGCTATAATCAACAGCCCCAAAGAAACCAAATAAATAGGAGAGCACAAGGGAGGGTGGGTGAATCTCAGAAGGAGGAATGAAATAAATATCAGTCTATTTAATAGAGGTCCCTGGAAGGAGGGAACTGGGTGGAAGAGGGGATGGGTAGGGTAGTAGGGTGGTAAAAATGGTATGTAGGGAAATCAGAGGAGAGAGAGGGGAGATCTTCAGGACGCCAGTTGCAATCTGGCCAGAGACTTGGTACTGGAAGAGGCCCCAGAGGGTCTAAGGGAGTAAATCTAGCTGAGATTCCTAACTATGGGGAATGAGGATCCTGAAGTGGTCACTTCCTGTAGTTAGGCAGGACCCCCAGTGGAAGGATAAGGATAGCAACCCAACTATAAATCCTTTAACTCAAAATGTGTCCTACAGGATGTGTAGGGACAAAGTCAGAGGTAATGCCCAACCAATGACTGCCCCAAACTGAGACCCATCCCATAGGCAAGAACCATTTTCTGACACTATTAATGAAACTCCTTTATGCTTGCAAACAGTAACTTAGCATAACTCTCCACTAAAAGAATCTACCCAATAGCCAATGGAAAGATATTCAGAGACTCATACTGAAACAGTAGATGAAGCTCAAAGAGTCATAAGAAAGAGTTGGGAGAAAAATTGGGGACCCAAAGGGGATAGGGACTCCACAGGAAGACCAACAGAGTCAATTAACCTGGACCCTTTGGAGCTCCAAGAGATTGCATCACTAACCAAATAGTGAGCATGTGTTGGACCTAGGCCCCTGCACACATATAGCAGATAAACAGCTAGGTCTTCATGCATGTCTCCCAAATACCTCAACAAGGGTTATCTCTGAGCCTATTGCCTACCTGTGTGCCTGTAGATTCTGCACTCCTAAATAGACTGGCCTCAGTGGGGGAAAAATGTGCCTAGTCCCATAGCAACTTGATGTGCTATGTGGAGGGATGGGGTGAAAGTGAGTTGAAGGTTGGGGATTAGATGGGGGCTTAAGGCTTGAGCTTAAAATCACAAGCCTTGTGTTAATTTTTGCTTGTCTGTTTTTGCAGTAGTAGATGGTGATTAACACAGAGATTAACCTCAGACAATGTGCAGATAATGAAAGAAATTTAAATACTCAGTTCTGTATGGGGTACCTTTTCAAACCCTTCAAGTCTCAAAAATGTAAGTAGAAGACTAGGTAGAATTATTTTAAGAGCCAGAGGTAGTTAGTGACTCCAAGTTAACCATGACTTCTATACACAAGTGGAATGATATACAAACGATTTCATAGTGACAATGATAGCATGCACAATTCCTACACGTGTCTCAACCAGACAAAATTCCAGCACTGAGAAGAGGAAGTCTGGACATAGTCCTATCCCTAACCAAGAAGCTCCTTGCAATTGATACTTGCTGGGAGAGTAAAAATTGTTTCTCTTAAGCATAACTGTGTATGCATGCCCTAATGAAGTTCCCAAAGGTTATGAAGGAAAGAAGTTAGAGAAGTATGGTCCTTAAGATGAGAGCAAATTTGGTTTTAATAAAATTGTCTTATGCAGATTGGAATTATGAGGCCACAATCTATAGAACTCTCGACAGTAGCAACACATCCTCTCTGAGAGATGCACAATGAACATAGTGATCTTAATTTAAAAGTTGTAGCCTACAGAACTGGAAAGAAATATGTCTGGTGGGTAGTTAATCCTCCCTGTTTGCAGTCTTTTATAACATACTAGCCTGATATTGTTCTGAATCCAATTTTTTACAGTGGCAATTGACTGTACATTTTCTAACTTAGATATTTAAAAAAAATCAATTACCAGCTAAATGTATCAACATGTATATGCATGTATATTATACACACACACACACACACACACACACACATATACACAAACACACACACACACACACACAGGAACATGTAAAAGAGATAGTTGTCTTTCTTGTTGCTCTGTTCTAGTGCTAGCTATGAGTGTCTTTGTTGCACATAGAATTCAAAAGCTGCAAGCCTTTTATGTAGGATTGCTTTCTAACATGTAATACTGTATCTTAAGCAAACATTCATTTGTGCAGAGTCAATATCAAAAATGAAATATTGTATGAGAAGAAAGAAAGATCAATATCTACCTTTAGGGTCATTAAAATTTGATAAGGATTTTCTGCACGCATCAATAGTCTACCAAAAAGTTATGTATTGCTTGATTTTTCCTGGTTTCTCCTTAATAGAATTGCTCTATGAACCTGCTTGAGCTAACAGACAAGCAAACACACACACACATATTTTGAACACATACTCTTGGGCATATACACATTTCTTTTTAGAATATCAGTCTATATTTTGTTTGTAACTATTTGTTTTATTTTAAATACACAAGTTATTGAAAGGAAAGAAACACAATGCTTCCTAGACACTCACATAAGCAAACACAAGGACAGACTTGTAGACTTAGAGATGCCATAAATGGTGGTGTGACTTAAAATATCCTGTTTTGACATTTGAGAAATATGTTGTTTATTTTAAAGATGTAAACACAGTGCTTTATAAGGAAGACACTCAAATGAAAATGAGAACAAAGTCTAAAATTTCCTAAAACCAGTTTACCTTGCTTTCCTTTGGTTTAGGCAAGTGGCCTGAAGAATAAGCATTGTTTTTGACTGAGCTCAAGTGATTTGTATAGCTTTCCACTAATATTTTTCCACATATTCAAAAGTATAATCCAATTTCAGAGACAAGAAAAATTTTTGTCAGGATGTATTAAACAAGAATCTGTGTGTTTCAAGTTAAAAGTGTGTTTTCCACAGTCTTTCTGTGGACAGTCTCTGTGATGTTCTAGCTTTATGGTCTTCAGAATATACAAATCCTGGATAATTGTCTTGTCCATTTTGCTCAGATGGATTGAAAGTCCTGGGGAAGCTATTGACAATTTACGTGCCCCATGATCCAAATTCTCAAATTCTTGTTGGTTTTGTCATCTTTGCACACTTCTTCGCATGCTTTTACAACAAACATATGAAATATTGGACTGAGAATTAATTGGACATTGTGCTACAGAGCACAGTCCCTGTGGAAGGTATGATCTGCTGGACATAATACTTCAGTAAGGAATCTTGGGCTTGCTGAATATTCTCTGAGTTAAGAGCTGATCTGAAGACAATTTCTATCAAACTGTTAGTGATTTTCCACCCAGATTTATCCTACTTGCTCATGGATACTTTATCTTGCATATTCTGAAGTGTTCTCTTCAAAGTATTTCCAAGTGTCCTAAAAGCTTTCATATTATGCCTAAAACCTTTTCTTTTTCGAAGTTAAGGCAGAGTTGGTTCACTGTTGCTGCTTGCGTGTAAAGTCTGTAAGTAATTATGAAAGGACATTTGCTCAGGATTCATATTCAGAGATGGTAAGAGAAAAATGTCCCTACTGGTTGATTAGTATAAAATCTGGCTGCCAAATTTCCTGTATGAAACATTAAGATTAATACTTTCATAATGTATGAGTTTCCCCAAGTATACCATATCTTGATCCTTAGACTAATATAAATAACTGGGTGTTCTTGGTTTGGAAACTGGTCCCTACCCTGACACACACACCATTGCTCCTAAGTCTAGCCTTAGAGCAGCCTCAATGAATCAGAAAAATATAATTTACATCCAGTCAAAAAGCAGGCCTCTAAGCTGGCATTCTAGCTCCCAGTGCAGTAGAAGGGCTATTGGAGTTTAGGAGGGCATGAGGGAATCCCAGCATTCCTCAGAACCACTGTGACTCAGAGACTTATATAACTGCAGTTTCTGTCTTCTGCCATAAATTCATCTCCACAGACAAAAAGAGATTCACTACCCATAAATCTGTGTGACTATGTCAGGCAGAGAGCCCCTCTCAGCAGGCATGACCTGAGGACCTTTTCCAGCAAGACAGGAAGACTCTAGCAAAAGGAAGATATTTACCTTTGTGCCTTCCTGCATCTCATAAACCCTATTTGTTCTCTCTGCCTGGCTGAGGCTCTACACCTTTGAGATATCCTGACAGTTTGTCACCAATATACTTTATTCTACCCAAGGAGTGGCCCTGTTCTGTGGTTTTGCTAAACTTGGTTTGTTATTTTTCAATCTTTAAATAGACTGAATGATAACAAAATGGGACCAAAAAGCACTGACATGATGTATTCCTATTTTTTCAGTTGTTCCACATCACACTAATAATCATAGAAAATGCAAGTTAAAACAATAATGAAATAATAAGTCTTTCACAGTGGCTGTTATAAATAGCAAACTCCACCTGGGGATCCATCCCATATACAGTCACCAAACCAAGTCACTATTGTGGATGACAGGAAGTGCTTGCTGAAGGGAGCCTGATCTGGCTGTTTCCTGAGAGGCTCTGCCAGAGCCTGACAAATACAGAGGTGGATGCTCACATCTAACCATTAGACTGAACATGGGTTCCCCAATGGAGGAGTTAGAGAAAGGACTGAAATAGCTGAAGGGGTTTGTAAACCCATAGGAAGAACACAATATCAACCAACCACACCCCCCAGAACTCCCACAGACTAAACCACCCACCCACCAAGGAGTATGCATGGAGGGACCCATGTCTCCATATGTAGCAAAGGATGGCCTTGTAGGGCATCAATGGAAGGAGAAGCCCTTGGTCCTGTGAGGGCTTCATGTCCCAGTTTAGGGAAATGCCAAAGCAGGGAAGCAGGAGTTTGTGTGTGTTTGTGTGTGTGTGGGAACACCCTCATAGAAGCAAGGGTAAGGGATATGGGATAGGAGGGTTGTTGAGGGGAAACTGGGAAGGGGGATAACATTGGAAGTGTAAGTAAATACAATAATCAATAAGAAAAACATAACTTGTTTAAGCTATACCATTATCGGGCATCTAGCAAAAAGATGCTCTAACATGTAGTAAGGACACATGTTCCACTATGTTCCCAGCAGACTTATTTATAATAGCCAAAAGCTGGAAAGAACCCAGATGTCCTTCAAAAGAAGAATGGATACAGAAAATGTATCACATTTACACAATGGAGTACTACTCAGCTATTAAAAACAATGACTTCATGAAATTCTTAGGGAAATGGATGGAACTAGAAAGTATCATCCTATGTAAGGTAACCCAATCACAAAAGAACACATATGATATGCACTCACTGATAAATTGATATAGGCCCAAAAGCTCAGAATACCCAAGATACAATTCACAGACCACATGAAGCTCAAGAATACGGAAGAGCAAAATGTGGGTGCTTTGGTCCTTTTTAGAGGGAGAGTCACAGGAGGAAATGTGGAGACAAACATTGGGTCAGAGACTAAAGAAACGGCCATCCATAGATTGCCCTACCTGGGGATCCATCCCATATACCATCAACAATACACTATTGATGATGCCAAGAAGTGCTTTCTAAAATGAGCCTGATATGGCTGTCTCCTGAGAGTCTCTGCCAGAACCTGACAAAAACAGGGATGCTCGCAGCCAACCACTGGACTAAGCACAGGGTCCCTAATGAAGGAGTTAGAGAAAGGGGTGAAGGAGCTGAAGGGGTTTGCAATCCCCTAGGAAGAAAAACAATATCAACCATCCAGACCCCCCCCCCCCGAGAGTTTCCTGGGACTAGCCACCAACCAAAGAGTACACATGGGGGCACCCATGGCTCCAGCCGCATTTGTAACAGAGGAAGACCTTGATTGACATCAATGTGAGATGAGTCCCTTGGTCCTGTGAAGGCTTAATGTCCCAGTGTAGGGGAATGCCAGGGTAGGGAGGCAGGAGTGGGCAAGTGGGTCGGAGGGCACCCTCATATTGGCAGAGGGAGGGGAGACGGGATAGGGGGTTTCTGAAAGGGAGACCTGGAAAGCGGAAAAAATTTGAGATGCAAATAACGAAAATATCCAATAAAAGAAAACAAACAAAACAAACCAACAAAACAAACAAAATACCCTTAGAAACAATCAGTGCATATGGAATGAAGATAATGGGTTATCAGTGTATATAGTCCATGGAAATAGTATAGTCATTATGGAAAACAATATTAAAATTACTTAAAAGTTTCCAAAAAAACTATTGTATGACCAGGATTCTTCTACTGGACAAACGTGTAAAATGAATGAAATTAATACACTGGATGTAACTGTCATTTATGTATTTTTGCAAACTGTTCACCATAGCTACAATGTTGAAACAGACTATCTACCAACCAATGAGGGTAAAACATGAGTTTACCACCCCTCCAGACATAAAAAGACAAAGCTCTGTCAAGTGCAGAAAACAAATGAATGAAGCAAACATAAAGACCATTCCATATGTTCCATAAATAAAATATAAAGACATTGATTTTACAGTAGATTAGGTGGTAGTTGAGATGTCCTGAGCACTCAGAGGGAGGACGATAGCACGGCATGTTCTGAATGACACCAATGGTCACAGAGGCTTTTCTTACACGTGATTACTTCCTAAATTAAATTGTGATGGGAGAGCAACATTGCAAACAGATTAAGAATTATAAGATCATATCATTCAAATAAATAATAGTATAATGTGAACTTTGTCCTTATAAAGATGTTTAGAAAGCAGTTTCTATTGGAAATTTCTATTTTGTATTAATGACATTTGCTATTAATGAAGACAGTAACAAATTAGAAGCTTAGACACATAAGTGTTCCATTTTCTTTTGTACCCTTTCAAAAGATGAATTACACTAAGTGAGAGCAAATACTTGAAAGCAAGAAAGCAAACAGTATGAAGTAATCATTTACTTTTATTTCAAGTGAATCTGTTTCACTGGAAACTAAAACAAAGCTCTTAAGCATTTTTACTTTCACCATAGGAGCCATGCAGTTGAACAAATAAACCGGGGGACATGGCTTATTGTCTTCATCCTTTTCTATCCACACTGGAAGGAAGTATTAATTCATAGCACTGTTTCTAAAGTACTTCTCGAATAAAATAAGGAAAAAATAACCATGTGTAAAAGGTTAAAAAAGAAATCGGGGGAGGCTTTGCTATGGTTTAGAGTTTGTTCTTTCTCTTTGTATGACCGTACATACCTAAATAGCACAAAACATGGCACTGGCAAAACAGATTAGCAGGTCAACTCAGTTATTTTTGTATTGACTTATAAGAACACTAAAAGTAATAAACAAAAAATATTAATTTTGACTGTATGTCATACAATTTCTAAAGATGCCAATATACTCATAAAGCCTTTTCTACATAACGGTGTTTCAAAGCATTTGTATTTTCATGTATGACAGGTTCCCTCAAGTTGGAAGCTGTATAGAGCCACACACTCTTTAGAGTGAGATGTCTGTACTTTGACATCTGGGTGATGCCCTTGATGTCCAGATGATGCCTTTGGACCTTTCTACAGTACTTTCCTTGCCAGGAGAACTGCTCTACAGAAATATTCACGTCATTTGGGCAAATAAGCACAGAGGCCTCTTCACCAGGCCCTTCTCATTTTCACTCTACAGAGTGAATGGGAGGAACCCAGAGGAGTTGGCTCAGTGCATAAAGGTACCTGCAGCCAAATGTGACAACCTAAGTTAAATTCTCAAAACATCATTTGGTAAAAGGAAGAAAGCACAAGTTTTCAATTTATCACTTAGGTGTACACACAAGAACAACAACAACAACAAAACCAAGTGAAAGGAATACTAATGGGAAGTATATAATAAACTTTTGTTTGTATCTACAAAAACCCAAAAGTTATATTTAAAACTGTTTAGATAAGTTGAAATGATAATTTCACAAACATTTCCAGCAGAATCAAAGCTTCCTAATAGCCCTCACATTAAAGAATAAAGACAGGCGATTATAACAATTCATATAGCACATAAGTCAAGCATGAGGCCTCTGAAAGAAAGATAAATCAGTAAGTTTAGATGAAACAGACAGAACTCATTCCTGTTTCTCCACTGAGAAATGAGTCCTATGGAAAACATATTTCAAAACATAATTATATTTATTAATTTGTTATTCAAATTTTATTGTGTTGCATTTAAATATAACTTCCCTTCAATAACCCCCTTAGTAAATAACTGCTTTACATGAACCAAAATAATAAGTGAGTAGTTTTCAATGATTAGCTGGGCCCTTGTGTTTTTTCTTCCACTTGCTACTGAAGATCAGAGACAGCTTATGCTGTTAGTTAAACAACAGCATACACTGTTGAGTGACGTCTATGAGCTATTTCAGTGCTGCCTGCCCTCCATTATGAATAGGAAAGTGTGTGATATCTGAACACATAAAAATCAAACCTGATTCCTGTATAGGAGCCACCATGAGGTGGGTAGGTAAGATTCTCATAGTGATTCAGGATGTATGACACGGGGCACAATGGGAGTGCTCACAGAATGTGCATGTGCACATTATAGCATGGGAATAAAATTTGTACCATCAATTCAAAGCCACCTAACACATCCAGATGATAACCCACCAGGAAAGACAATTTAGGCAGACATTTTGAACTCCTGATCAACAAAATGCTAATGTAAATTTTATTCTTCTTTGAAGTGATACTAAAATTGTAGATATTCAAAAAGTAGCTTCTCATGATTTTATTTTGTCAGTGTATACCCAATCCCAAGCTACCATAAAGTACCTATTTCCTTCATTAGATATCTCTCATTTAAAAGAAAATTCTTCCTTAAGAGTTGAAATTATGAAAATATATTCTCATCTCCTTTTCATCCCTCAGGTTTAAGCGTTTGCTTTCTTTTTGTTTCTGCTTTTCTTTCTTGATATACTGAGGTGATGCTCACAAACAATGCTGACATAATCAGCATGTGATGTACTGAGGATGTGAAAGCGTGCTAAAGTGTCCTTTGGCTTTGTTCTAATGGGCAAGGATTCAGAGATTTGAATTTCATTTTAATTAGGTATATCCAGAGATCCACGGTCAGTAATGATTTGTTCTTTAGGGCATTAAGTAATGAAACACACTATTTAATTGACAGGACCAAGAGCAGAGTTTTACTTCAGTTAACATAGGAAGGCCGCTAAATAAAAGATGGGATTGAAAAAAGGTCGATGAGTCTATACTAGCTACATTAATATGTTCTTTTTCTTAGTTTTCTCAAGAAAATATAAGAAATGAATTTTTATTTATACTTTTTAGGTTAATGTTAGATTTCAGCAATAAATTAGGTTAAGGTTTTCCAACACACTTTTAAAACTATTATTGTCTAATATTCATGTGCTATATTAGCTGTAAGAAAATCTAATAAATATACATTATATTGAATACATCTTATACAATTTCAAGAATTCATTTTTGTAAACTTTTACTTGTGTTCCAGTACCCCACAATGTTACCATGCCATATTTAATTTTCTCAGGACCTTCTTGGCTCTACTGTGGATTATTTAAAATAGTAGATATTTTGTCAAAGATTTACTTCGTGGATATCCCCAGCCAGTAGCCATAGCCTAAATTACCCATTTAACTTCATAAGACAACTTTTGGGTAACTGCATTTTTAATGTTTTTTAATACACAAAGTGATATTTGTCTCATGAATTCAGGTCATAATTATCAATATCAGCTAGGTTTCTGAAAGGATTATCTATTCTTGTACAATGCCTAGTGTAAACACCAGTGCTTCTTATATTGGAACACAGGCTACATATTCAAGTAGCAGTTATTGAATGATCACCTCCTTTTTGAGTGACTTTGCAGTAGGTGTTTGTAATACTTAACAGGACAATAAAATTAAATCTCTATTCAAGTTGAGTTTATCACCTACTTAGAACCAATTAGCAACTGATTACATAAATTATATAGCAGGGTGCATTTTCTTATTGATCAATGTTATAAAATACATAGCTTAAATTTGTACTGAAATAATAAAAATCTAAGATATGCAAGTAAGATCTTAGGTAGAGAGAATTCTCGTTGTAAATTATCAAGGAATAAACAGGGAAAGTGCCAAAAACATAGGCAAGCAGAAGAGAAGATCAGAGTTTAAGAAGTACTGAAGACCGACTAGAATAACAAAACTTATGACTTATGGTAAGAGTTCTGGGCTTCTTTCATGAGGAATAAACAATAGGAGACTTTGGAAGAGATGTCCTATCTGATGTGTTTTGTACTCTGTGATGTAATTCACCACAAGAGTGAGAAACAACCAGTTGGAAAGCTAGTCTATAGGTAACAATAAGTCTTATGCTGCTTTAGATTAAGATGGTAATAAAAGAGATGAGCCTAAGTGGTGGGATATGGGCTGTCATTTGAAGATGGAATTTGCTGCTTTATCATATTTCCTTCTTTATAAATGTTGGAGTGAAAGCAAAAGAAAAATCAGAGATATCTTAGATTATTTTAGTCTAAAGTTGTTGCCATTTGCTGTGAGATATAGATGAATATTCTCAGAAGTTAAAAGAGAATGATTTATTTAGTGATGAATGGATGTTTCTGACAATTTTAAGCATTGATACCAAAATGTTGTATGAGTTTGCACAAAAATATGCCTAGAGTTTAGAAGAGGTGATTATTGGAATGTGGCTATCACATGGGCACCATTTTCTCTTGTGGGGGCAGATGCATTATTTAGCAATGGAATCAAAAGTTGAAAAGGAATTCAAATGAGAATGAAGCAGAAATGAAGACAATGTGGAAAAATAAAGATAACAAGGAAAAAAAAGATACAGTAATAGAAATATAAATCCAGCTCCAAAAGGCAAGCCACACATGGGCAGAAACTGTCTTCATGGCTCAATAACCACCATAGTGCACCCTGTTTGTGTGATGTGAAGGCAGCTACTATATATGGTAATTCTTATTTATTTATTTATTTCCCTGAGACAGGGTTTCAGGGTTTCAAGTTTTCTCTTTATAGCCCTGGCTGTCCTGGAACTCACTCTTCAGACCAGGCTAGCCTCGAGCTCAGAAATCTGCCTGTCTCTGCCTCCTAAGTGCTGGGATTATAGGTGTGCACCACCACTACCCGGCTCCTTTTTATTGTTATGAAATGTAAGCCTTGGCACTATCTGCAATATATATTTTATCACAGGTGAAAGTGAATATTTTCTTTCTCTTTTTCTTTTCTTACCTTCCTTTCTATTTCCTTTTCTTTCTTTTTGAAAATAGTTTTTTTTTTAAGTTTCTCCTCCAATATCTAATCCTGAAGCTATTCCTAATTTATAACTTCTCACAGAGGAACAACTATTTTTCTCCAACTGGATATACAAAAAGCACTTAAAGACAGAAGCAAAGCCGAACAGTAGATGGTCAACAAATCTTCATTATACAGTAATTCTTAAATGTAAAATAACAGCCTGTACAAGCTAAGATCTAAAAGGAAGTTTGGAATTCTTTCAGTAAAAGAGTACGAAGTCTGTCTTATTCTGTTAAACCACTCTGATAATAAATGCAGAAAACTGACTCTGTAGACTGACATATTGTATATGAAAAAATGGAATCTACATTAGTGTGAGGGAATGATAAAATGTTTGACTCTGACAGTACAGTAGATAATTCATATGGTAATTCCCTTTTAAAATATTTTCATTTTCTAAAAGTTATATCAGAATTGCAATTTTAGAAGTAAAGGAAAACTTTCTAATATTTCAATATGCAACTCAGTAATCCCATATTCTCTAAATATTGAACAAAAAATGCTTGGTGAATACATGCAGCTATTTAGAATCAGATCATTTGAGCTGCATAAACTTAGCCTGTCACTTCATTATCAAGTAGTAACATAATTATCAAATCCATCTGTGAGTTTTATACATTATACACACGCTACATAAACATAAATATGCAGTGTAATCTGCCCTAGTATTATTGGAAATACCATATGGAAATATTTGCTGTCAACTATGTTTAAGAAATATTTGCCATCAACTACATTTAATCTCTTTCTTTTAGGATGAAGAGAAAAGTAATAATATGCAGCTCACCATCCCCAACATACACACCTAAATTTTAATTTAAATTACCTTTACAAGCAAACATACAAGTAAAATATCCTACACATGGGGGCACTTGGTGGTTTGAATAGAATAGTCTTAATTTTAGCATAGTTGTCAAGTACATGTAATTAATAATGTAGTTTAATATTCACTTTTACAGGAAATACCCATCATTACTTTCTTCTTCGTTCTCATTAATATTTACTTAAAATTGTTGTTTTGTTGTGTGGTTTCTTAATTGAAAATACCATCATTCTCACTGATATACAAACTGGTTTCAAAATTTATTCTTAAAGTAAGAGAAATTTACACAAAACATAATAATATTTCTGAATACACCAGGGAGTGGGAAGGAAAATTAATTACTTAAATTATCAGGGCAGTTTATTTTGTATTTGAAAATCAATAGTAGCTTAAATAATCCCATTAAAGACTTGCCTACCCGAGACAGAGTTCCAACTTCTGAAAGTAATTAGCAACTTTTTTTTTTAAACTAGAGACAGTTCTGGGGTGGGGGGATACTGGTTAGTTCATATTGTTGATACTCCTATAGGGTTGCCGACACCTTTAGCTCCTTGGGTATTTTCTCTAGCTCCTTCTTTAGGAGCCCTGTGATAAGTGGATATTAACCCAGAAACTTAGACTACCTAAGATACAATTTGCAAAACACATGAAAGTCAAGAAGAAGGAAGACCAAAGCGTGGATACTTCATTCCTTCTAAAATAGGGAACAAAATACCAATAGAAACAGTTACATAGACAAAGTTCTGAGCTGATCCAGAAGAAAGGACCATCCAGAGACTGCCCCACCCGGGTATCCATCCCATATACAACCACCAAACCCAGACACTATTGCATATGCCAGCAAAATTTTGCCAACAGGACCCTGATATAGCTCTCTCTTGTGAGGCTATGCCAGTGTCTGGCAAATACAGAAATGGATGGCCACAGTCATCTATTGGATGGGACACAGCAATTAGCAACTCTAGACTTTATATCCCAAATAAAACTGCTGGCTATTTCATTTTTACTGCCTAGCTACATATTTTATTGCACTAAAAACTGGTGGGGTTGGGGGTGGGGGAGTAGGGACATCCTCATTAACACAGTGGGGTGGGCAAGAAGTATGAGATGGGGGACAGTCAGAGGGTGGACTGGGAAGGGGATAAAATCTGGAGTGTAAAAAAGATTAATTAAGATAAAATATATATTCAACATCTTTTCATTATTAAAAAAAGACACCTTCAAGTCTTTCTCACTGTTATAATTTACCCAAAATAATGAGTATATAACCAACAGTTGATAAGCCTTTTTTATAAAATGCCCATTATGCAAAACATGGCTCACAGCAGATAACAGAAAAATTAAATTACAAGTACAGTTTAAATATATACCACATAGATATTGTTTCTAATAATTGTAAAATAGAGCTGGGATACACCCCTAAAATTTCTTTCACTGAAAGGCACAAAAATTCTTTCTTTCAAAAGGATTGTTGACTTCCTGAGTCTTAAAATTTGTTCCAAAATCAAGGCAACAATATTTCCCATTGTTTTCCCAAGAACACAAACTTCTAGAGTAAGGCCCCTTTGAGCCTCTACTCAGCTAACTTTGTAACAATTAATTTAGTCTCCTTTGTCTTTCTTTTGTTTCACTGTTTTGATTTGAAAATTATATTAGAGAACCAAATAAATTAAGGCAAAGATCACTTAAGGCAGCTTAGTATGCAGGAGGTCTATGAGGAATAATACATGCATACTTTTAATTTTTGTAATATGTATATGAAATCATAGTTCCAGTATCTGTATATACATGAATAGATTCATTTTTATACTTAAAGAAATGCATGGAGCATGCAGAATGTATGCATTATTGCATTTCTATATGGCATGACTATTGTCAAAGAACAGGTTCTAGAGTCAGGGCAGCTGTTACTGAAATCTTAGCTCTGTTACTCACCTCCCCTTCCTCATCCTTCGCTCGAGTTGTAATGATGACAGTGATCCTGAAGCTCTTATAAAATTACTTAGCACATGGAAAGTAGGCAAAATAGTGCTTGGCATGAAATAAGTATCACATGAGATCCAGCAATCACTGTGCCTACAACGAAAATGTGGACTTGAACCTGGGTTTAGTTAAGCCAAAGAGCATTTACTGTTTTCTTTGTTCCCTCTCCTAAGAACTCTTTTGTACTTTGATGATCCCTTTTTAGATAGATGATCTATAACCGTCCACAAAAATGTGAAATCCTAAGATTGCCATTTCTTAACAAATGATGGACATTTCCACACATGTTTCTGAAATGACATGATTTAATTTTTGTTATATTCTGAATAAAATTGTGCTCCATAATAGAACATATTTTCTTTATCGATCTGCTGATGGACATCTAGGCTGTTTCCTGGCCATCATTGAAAAGTGCATTTAAGTGCATGGCTGTGTGAGTGTCTCTGTGTTATGACTTGAGATCCCTTCAGTGTATGACTAGAGGTCATTGTGGTTTTAGGTTTGTGAGACACCTTACTGATTTCCACAGATGTGGCCCCAGTCCACACACCTTTCATAAATAGTAAGTGCTTCTTTTTCCCAATTCTCTGCAGTGTTATTTTCATATATTTTCTGGATGTTGGGACTTTGTGTAAGATGTAATACCAAACTGGAACTAAGTTACATTTCCTTATTGGCAAAACAAAAACAAAAACAAAAACACAAAAACAAAACACTTTCAGACTACTGTTCACCATTTGTGTTTCTTTGTTTGAGAACTTGGTAAATTATTCCATTTTTTAATTGGGAATGTATGGCTTCATTTTGTTTTTTTGTTTTTGTTTGTTTGTTTGTTTTTTGTTTGTTTCAATACTAAAGACTAAATTGGGTTCTTGTGCTAACTTGGTAAATCCTCTACCATTAAACTTTCTTCATGCTATAGTGTTTAGGTTTTGCAATGTTTTACAATTTCTAAATATCAAATCACGGTGAAGCATTGCAAGGAAAGATTTTCTTCCCCTATCCAGTTTGGATTTTCAGTATGATATTAATTTTCTTTACTGTATAGTAATTTCGTGTATGTAATTTTTTTCAATTCCTGAGGTCATATTGTGGCCAGTTTGACACCTTTGCAGAACATTCTTGTCAACACACATGTCTTTAAAAGTTTTCCTCTAACAATATCAGCATTTTCGGCTTTAAGCTAAGGCCTTTGATTTATTTGAATTGTTTTATATGTGAGTGAGAAAATATGGATCTAATTTACTCTTCTCTGATTGCATTTTTATAATTTTCCCAGCATTATTTGTTGAAATGTCTGTTTCCCCACCTGCATTTTTTAAAATTAAACTAATGTGTACTGATATCTGTGTAGAATGGCTTCTATTTCCTTTATTCCTTTCCTTCGGCCTTTATGTCTGTTTGTATCCAAGCTGCATGTTAATCTTTGCTCAGATGGATCAGTGTATAATGTAAATGAAGTATTTTGTAGTCTCCAAGACTGCAAAGGATTGTATTTCTGTATAGATATTCATATTAGGGTGTTAGGGTGCTTTATATTTTTGAAATTCTATGAGGAATATCTTTGGAATTGTGAGATATGACATTGTGTATATAGTCATTTGAGCCATGATAAATCAATGAATCCATAAGCATTTTTCATTATCTAGTTATTTTTCACATTATTTCCTCATTGTCTTACTTTCTTTAGTTTATGCTGCTGATGCCTTTTACCTCTTTGGTCATGTCTATCCTTATATTTCATTTTATAGTTTTTTAAATTTCTTTGAATATTTTTTTTTAGTAAAATGTTTTTGCTTTACAAAAATATATACTGATTTTTATTGAAGCTTTAATTTTAAATTTATCTGTGTATATATGCATACATGTACACATATGTATACTTTATGAACACATATGTCTCACACCATGCATGTGCATTTCAATAGTCAAAACATAAGACACAGTTCTCTTTCTCCAACATATAAAGGGTATTAGTATCAGTAGCAAGTGGCTTTGCCCTCTGAGGCATCTTTACAGCTAAGTTACTGATACTGATAATTGTTCATTGATATTTGATTTTAAAATGTAGTTGAAAGATTCAATATGACAAGAATTTTGTGGTGGGGTCTAAGGGCTCTTCTAATAATAGTACTATGAGAATCATTTTAGTTATTGCTTTCTATGTATATCTCATTTTATTTATTACTGCTGTCTTTGATTCTAGTTAAAAATTAAAGCAACATATTAAATAAAAGTAGAGAGAATAGGCACATCTGCATCATTCCAGATTTTAAATTAAATTTTCTTAATTTATTATAATATTGGCTATAGGTCTCTAACAAGATATGCTCTATTTTTTTACAAGTTACTCTATGACAATTGTCAAATGGCTCTATAACACTGTCTTTTGACATGATCATGTATCCTCTGCCCTTAGTAGTATTTAGTTAATGCTGGATCATGTTTATTGATTGATGTCTAGTGAACAAACGTGCATCCTTGGGAGAAAACTAACTTGGTTTTGATACAGGATGTAAATTTCATCAGGGAATTTGGTCTATCGCTTTCTTTTTTGTTGTATCATTGTCTGCTTTGGGTATCAGGAGAACAGTGGTGTTGCAGGCTGAGTTTGGTTCTTTCTCTTCCTAGTTTGTGCAATAGTTTGAAAGCCTAAGTTATTCCCACTGAAGAATATGTGTAAAAATAGAGATGCTCAGGCAAACAATCTACAAATAGTGAGAGACTAGGAACAGTTTAAACAATCCTAAATAGGAAGTCTCCATCAAATCCCGCTCCTCAGGACTCAGGGAACCTCAATAAAGCAAAATAGAAAAAAAAAATTAAGAACCAGAGGAGACAGAGAAGAGCAAAATGACTTGGTCTCTTAATCAACATAATAGTTTACATGCATGTACACTCACAGAGACTGAGGTAGCATGCACAGGGCCCAAACAGGTCTGCATCAGACAGGGCTGGTATAGCTGAAAACAATGTGGGCACATCCTCATCCTTTACACAGAAGATGGCTTCACTTGAAAAGCACTTGCAAGTGAAACATTAGTTTCCCCAAGGCAGTCTCACTAAGGAAACAATCTACTCTTAAGGTCCAAAAACGAATTCAATGGCATCCTTGGTGATATCCTGCCCATCAATATTATGTAAGAACTTTTCCATGTTTTAAAAAAATCATCCCATTATTTTTATTTTATCTTATGCTCTCTCTCTCTCTCTCTCTCTCTCTCTCTCTCTCTCTCTCTCTCTCNCTTCTCCTTCTCTTCTTCCTCATCCTCCCCCTCCTCCTTCTTCTTCTTTTTCTTCATTCTGTTTGTTTGTTTCATTCATCTCTAATTTCTATCTCTTAGTTTTTGTTTTGTTTTAATTTTATTATTTTATTATTATATAGAAGCCTGTTTGTTTTCTAATGAGAAAAAGAAAGCATTATATCCAATTGGAAGCAGAAAGAGGGAAGATCTGGGATAAATAGACTGAGATAGAACCATAATCAGGATATATTATGTAAGAAAACAATATACTTGAAATAATTCAATAAAAGGGGGGCTTTGTGAGAGAAAAAAGAGAATTAAATGTCTTTTCTTCTCTTGGAATATTAAATTATGAAACAATGTGTTTGCAAATATATCATATAACATCAACCATCACCCAATACTGTCTTCTCAATTCTAGAACCACATACCAACCTGGAAGGGAGAAGCTCATGCCTTCCCCTCCCTCCTCCCAGTTGAAGAGTTACAGCATTTTTATGACTGATGACCAGTATACTCAGTCATCTCCAGGGATGAAGCCCCTTCCAAAAAAGTTGAACAATAGCAAAAGTTCAACTCTAAAAGCATCTAGATATAAGCAAAATGAATGGACTCAGCAAGTTATATTTATATAATTATTTGTATGGAAAGAAAATAATAGAAAAATGAGACCATGAATCTGAGAGAGTGGGCAGGCCTGAGAGGTGATTGATGGGGTGGAGGTGGGGAGATGCCATTATATCTTGATTTAAGAAGAAAAGAAAGGAAAAGAGAAAAGAAGAGACAAGGACAAAAGAGAAAAGTCACTGAAGACCCTAAGGATAGTTTGTCAAGTTTTAATTTTCTCTTTTAAGGCTTTTCACCTTAATACAAAATGTCACAGAAAATGTCCACTTTCAGACACTAAGCCTCCAGCTTTCAATTGCCTTGTAAATTGGACAGTTGATATTTTAACATCCTCTCAATTAACTTTCTGATTCATAAATTCTTTTTTTCTAGTTTTTATGTTGTAGTTATCAACTTAAACATTACAAGTGAAAAAAAAATTACAGTTAAGAATTAAAGAACACTGTAAAAGTTTTCCTTTTGTAGTACTTTTGTTTTCTGATTAACAAATCAAGGGCTACGTATTGATACTAGAAATACTTGAGTTTGCTATTCTATCTGCTATTTTAATCATGCATGTGATTATCTTAATTCCTCCATACATTGAGATATTTAATTATAAAAGACCTTTCAGAAACATAATTTCCTTTTATCAGTTGAGTCTATAAGAAAATGTTTTAAAGTAAGAATGCCATGTCTGCATGAAACTCGTATGTTTGTGAGAATTGTGATCATTTTGACTTTGTTTTCCTTTTCTCCTTTATCTTCATTTGAGATCTCACTAGGACTGTTAGAAACTGTGAACTATACTTGATATTCACCTATCTTTCAAATCTTATACATCAAAGAATAGCCTTGAATTGCATATGTTTTACTGTATCATAAATACAAAGGCATGATTTTCTAATATACTTATTTTAACCTACAATAGATAGTAATCATATTCTTCCCTCAAGATGGTAAACTGAAGAGAACATGAAGTTAAATTCAGGTTTAGGGAAAGCCTAGGATAAGTTGAAGTGGGAAGTTGAATATATATATATATATATATATATATATATATATATATATATATATTATATTGCAACAATATTGTTTGCAACAAGTTTTGCCATTAAATATTTCATAAAGGGAATAAACTTGTAATTATATTTTTTTATTATTTTTTGCAAGATGTGATGGACAAAATGGCTCTATTAAGTTCTTCAGTTTATCAAAAGTTAAAAATCAAATTAAAATTTAGTGACTTCTTTATCCAATCAATTACATCCTTAGTTACAAAATGAAAGCTTTCCGCATAAGTAAATCAAAGAACTCTGAATTTTCTTTGTAAGTTTATTATGAAAATGAACAATTAAGAAAGACAAAATTGTTTGCCCCATCATTCTTACTGCTCCTCAGTTACTGCTTCCATTGAATGATCCAGCAATGCTCCTCACATATAATCTGACCCTGCAGTTGGCCTCAATTTCCAGTCTATTATGCTTTTATTTTATAGGTTAATATTCAAGACAATAATTTCTGATTTCTCTTTCTTCAATCTTCTGGACCAGGTGATTTTCCAGGTGCAGCAACAAATGCATCCCAAAGGAACAATAAGATAATGACAGTCAATTTGACCAATACAGATAGAGGTGGCCATGTAATAGGAAAGAAACTGCTACCTTTTTTTAGATGTGATTATTCAGAACATTTGAGGTATTAATTTCTCACTTTTATTTATTCAATTTGCATATGACCTGTTAGTCAGTTAGCAAAACTGATTTGTTATTAATGAGCCAAAGGAAAAAATTTAGATGAATCAGAAAACAGAGAGCCTTTTATTTATTGTACATTGACTTTCAATTCTTAGCATTACAATTATTTTGTCAACCAAGAGATGGTATTGTAAGGTATAGTCAACATGAAAGACTAGAAAATTAAAATGGAATAGTTTAGGTTACATTTGTAAATAACATCAATATTTTGACTACTGTTTTCCTCTATATGCTTTTTAGCTTACCCTTCCTACTGCTATAGAGATTTCCAACAGCTTGGTGCGGTTGTCCCTCAATGTTGAGTGACTTCAATACATAGAATGTGTTCAAGCTTTATGTAATTTCAAACCTGGTTTCAAATGAATATTTAGAAAAGTAAACATATTTCATAAAAAAACAGATTGAACCTTTGACATATTTAGTTATTATCAACAGTAGGCTTATTAAATTTTTTCTATAGTAGAATTTTAATAAAAAATATTCAAATAGATGTTAAAGCAAGTTCTTCATAGCCAATTACTTTCTTGTGTATGAAAACACAGGGTTGAGCTTCCTCCCGTCTCCCCTCACCTCAGATTTACTCCACCCCTGTTTCCTCTTCAGAAAAGAATATGCTTCCAAGAAACAACAACCATAAAGGACAAAACAAGATACAATAAGACAAGACAAAACCCTCATATCAAAGCTGGGGAAGGCAATCAAATAGGAGAAAAGGAGTCCCGAGAGAAGTAAGGGGTCAGAGACACTCTCACCACAACTGTTAGTAGTCCCACAATAACTCCAAGCAATGAGCCACAACATATGGTACAGACGCACACAGGCCCTATGCTTGCTATTGCAGTCTCTGAGCTCATGTGAGGCCTGCTTAGTTGACTGAGTGGGCTGTGTTCTCTTGGTTTCTTCCATTCACTCTGATTCCCACAATTTTTCCTGCTCTTCTGTAAGCTCACCAATTTCTGAGGTTTCTGTCTTTTTGAGTAGACAATGCAATAAAGTAAATAAATACACCATTACTTAGTAAATAAAATATTTTCTAAAAACTGCCCATGTGTTACCATGTACTAACTTACTATCTATCTTTTAAAAGTGCTTTTTAGAAGATAGTCAATAAAAGGACCACTATATAACATGGTTGGACACGTTTGGTTCAGGAGGATTTACAAAAAAATCTAAATTTTAATCTATATTGATTTATAAGACATATTTTCTTCATAAATGATGATACAGAATCAATATTCATTAAATGAAATATATCTAATTTCCAGTAATAATTGACATTTCTGAGATTAAAAAAAAAGGCTCTAGAAGATGACTCTCAACCGAAAGCAAATATTTTCTGTAATCTGTTGAAATAAAATTTTCATAAGACTGTAATAGTAGCAAAATTCTCAGTCACTGGTCCTCTACAACATCTGTTTATTTTTAGATATTATACAGGTATAACAGAGTAAGGAACTGAGTTATATTTGTGTATGTCCTCCATGCTCTAAATGAAACAGCAAAGATCAGGGTTAGCATTGTGCAAGAAAAGCCCAATGAAAAATACTGGTAGTGTCCCTCAGAAGAGCACATCTTCTTGCAATTTCAGATTCCCAAACTTATGTTCTGTATTTTAATGTAGAGACTAAAACTGAATCTTTTCATGAAAAATATATAAGTGAGATTCATGCAAAATTTGTAATATTTAATATGTATTTCCTCATAATTTGATTTGTAATTGCTAAGAAGAAATAGTTAAAGATTACCTCCTATGCTCTTTCTATATAAATGGAAAGCAGATCTCAAGTGACATTGGAAATTATACAGAGACTGCTTAGTGATGAGCTAAGTTAACTAAGGCATACACTACATGGTAAACTATGTCTAATAAAAGAATCAACAGTTCAGGTAAACCCTGAATTGTATATGTGGAAGTAATTAAACTATTAACCTCAATTTCTTTTATTTCACTGTGTTGTAATGACCATTGAACTTTCTATTTCTCACTGATGTTTTCTTTGCTTCAGATATTAGACTATACTGATAGTGAGTCTTATAGAGATAGAGAGATGTGTGTGTATGTATAATATATAAGGGGATGGAAGGACCTGGGAGGGAAAGTGGATGGGTGGGTGAGGAACCTGATCTGGTATTGCATGAGGTAAAAAGACTGAAGTCCTGAGGGCCAGAAGAAAGAATGGAAACAGGCAAACTAGTCAAGTAGGAAGTTTATGGGACACTCCAGTATGCACCAGAGACCTTGGAGGTGAGAGACTCTCAGGATTCAAAGGGAGGAACCTTAGATTAAATGACCAACAGTAGGGAGAGGGAACTTATAGAGTCCTCCTCCAGCAGGAAGACAGGGCAATAAGTGAGGGAGGGGGTTGCCATTCTACAGTCACAACTCTGACCCATATTTGTGTCTATCTGTCTATCTGAAAGAACTGCAGAGATGGAATGGAGAGGATCCTAAGGAAAAGAAGGTCCAGTGATAGGCCCAAAGTGGGATCCAGCTCAAGGGGAGGTCCCAAAACCTGACACTATTTCTAAGACTGTGGAGTGCTTAAAAAAAAAAAAAAAACTTATTATGACTGCACTCTGGAAGACCCAACAAGCAGCTGAAAGAGTCATATGCAGATATTTCTACCCAAACAATGTACAGAAGCTGCTGACCCCTGTGGTTATATTAGGGAAAGTCTGGAAGAAGCTGAGGAGGAGGGCAACCCTATGGGAGGTGTCTCAATTAACCTGGATCCCAGAGATCTCTCAAATACTGGACCACCAACCATGCCGCATACACCAGCTGATATGAGGTCCCCAACACATATACAGCAGAGGACTGCTGAATCTCAGTTCAGTCAAGAGTAGATGTACCTAACCCTCAATAGACTGGAAGCCCCAGGAATTTTAGAGTTCTGGTTGGGTGGGGGTTGGAGGTGAGGACATCCTCCTGGAGACAGGGGGTGGGAAGGAGGTATGGGCTGTGGTACAGACAAAGGGGGGAGGGGGGAGAGGTTAAAATCTGGAGTGTAGAAAAATAAATTATATATATATATATATATATATATATATATATATATATATATAGAGAGAGAGAGAGAGAGAGAGAGGGGGGGGGGATAGAGAGAGACTGAGATAAATTTTTACTGATATTCTCAAAGGACAGTCATAACTGCAAATGTTTCTTAGATGATTCTTCATTACATGTTTATATAACACAGAGAAGGCTTCATGATGTGTTTATGAAGAATGAGTGCTTTCATTTTTAAGAGCTGGACAAAACATATAATACCATACTAGGAATAGTAAATGAGTCAAGGGTTTCAAAAAGGATAAGAAAGAGAATTGACAGAGAAAAAAAAAGATTCCATTTCACACAGAAATATATGAGCATGAGGAGGTTTTTAGTAGAATATAAGACTCACTTAAAGAAAGTTTTGATCATTTACATTACCAATTAACACACACATGCACACACATATACACATACATATCAAAAGAGATTTGTTGATTTTTAAAACAGTTGAATCTATTGCACTATTTGTTAAGAAATGAAATCAAGTAAATGAATGTTATGTGTGCTATACATTTATATCTAATCTTTAATTTCTGACATGAATATTTTCTCCTAAGTACTCTTTCCTTCATTTTCAAAATGACTCACAATCTGAATGCAGGTAGTTTCAGTAATTTAATACTACAAGGAAAGTGTCTTCTATATACAACAGGGAAGTTTTCACATATGAAACCATAGAAGCTGCTGCAGCATTCTCAAGGCCTGTGCAAGCCAGTCCAAGTCTCACCATGGAGGGTGGAGACAGCACAGAATGCATCCCTAGCCTAGGAACATCAGACAGGAAAGGAGGGGTTTGTTTTCTTTAACATTGTGTCTGCTGGTATGTCTGCCTTGCTCCACAGTATGTCCACATACCCAAGAGTATATTAGTAGCACAAATAGGATGTGATGGGTTACAACAAAGAGAGAACATACAATTGAGGATGGTTAGAAGGAAAAGGTATAGATTTGAGAGAAGTTGTGGGAAGAAGATGAATAAATTATGAGAAATTCTCAAATAGCCTAAGTTAAAAACAAAGAGAAAAAGACATATATTCTTTATTATTTGCCATGTGATTTCCTATGTTACACCAGGACCATAACCACAAGAGGACCTTCTCTAAATGTGAGCACTTGAACTTCTACAACTCTGAGATAACCATACTCATTTTTCTACAATATTATTAGCTTCTAGTATTTTGTTGTAATAATAAAAATCCACAAATCTAATAATCCTATATAAATTCTTTAAAGAATATTAATTTTAATAAAACATTATATTTTAATGTTATTTTAAATAATATAAAACTTATTAAAANCAAAGCAAAGCAAAACCAAACACAAATGGAAGATTCTGTAAATGAAACAATACCTACAGAAGTAAGTCAAACAACTGTGTATAAGATCTGAAAGAGAATCTTGGTTATAGAAGACAAGGTAAAAGAAACAAATGTTAAATCTATATATAAAAAAAAATCCAGGCACAAAACCTATAGAAATCTGAGACACTATGAAAAGAACAAATCCAGGAATAGTAGAAATAGAGGAAAGGGAAAGAAATCCTGGTCAAAGGCACAGAAAATATTTTCAACAAAATCATAGAAAATTTTCCTAACCTAAAGAAGGAGGTGGCTATCAAAGTACCAGAAGAATACAGAACACCAAATTAAAAGGAATTTCCTCACTACACCAATAATCAGAACAATAAATATAAATAACAAAGGAAGTTTCTAAAAACAAGCTAAGGTAAAAAGCCTAGGTAACACACAAAGGGGCCTACAAAACAACACCTTACTTCTTAATGAAAATTCGGAAAGCCATCCTACATACAAAAGGCAAATTAGCGAAACAACTTGTACATTTGCCTCAAACATTTGTTACCTCTCTCTTGTCTTCAATTACTAAACTTCTCTTTTACTTCTTGAACAGAGTTAGCGTTGGTGCCTTTGTGGCTTTTGTTTGATTTCTTGAATTTGTCCTAATTCTATGCAAGCATATGAAATGTGTTTATGAAAAAATTAATGCATCAAAGAAGCAAAACAGAAAAACATATCAGAAGATGGAAAATTCTGTCATGTTCATGATTACTAGGATTCATATAAGGAGATTAATCATTCTGCTAAAAGCTGTCCCCAAATCAATGTTTCCCAGAAATTGAAAGGACACATTTTCAACTTTATGTAGAAACACACACACACACACACACACACACACACACACACACACACAGAGAGAGAGAGAGAGAGAGAGAGAGAGAGAGAGAGAACCCCCCTCAATCCAGGATAGCTAAAATAACCTTAATTATCAAAGAACTACAGGAGATAACCTTTATTTCAAGATATTCTACAGAGTATAGGAACTTTTAAAAAGCCAATATTGACTTAAAAATCTACACATTGACTAATTGAATCAAATTATTGTTTCCAATGTAATTCCTGACATAACAAAACAAAAAAATGCCCTTCAAAAAGGCAACTTCTTCAACAAATGATGGCGACAAAATTGTATGGCTACATATATAAATACGCAAAATAAATCCCTATTTATAGATCTATACAAAACTCAACTAGGGTACCTCAATATAAGGCCAAATACCCCAAGTTTTATAAAAGATAAAGCAAAAAAAAAATTCCTGAACTCCTTGATTAGGAAAAAGATTCTTAACAGGGCACTAATTGGATAAACACTACAAACAAAAATTAGTAATTGGAACACCATGGAACTGAAATGCCTCTATATGGCCATAGTCATTATCATTTGGGAAAAATAACAGGCTAAAGAATAGGAAACAGTCTTTATTAATTACACATCTGATAAAAGATTCATATCTCAGATATATAAAGATCTATAAAATGAGCATCGGAAAACAAATAGCCAAATTAAAAAAAAACAAAAAAACCCCTCTGGTTTACAGTATAAAACAGAGAATTCTCAAAAGAGGAAACCTAAATGGCTGAGAAGCACTTAAATTGTTAAACATCCTAAGTGTTCCTGGACTTTGCCAATTACCTGAATAGAAAGGTAGCCCCAATTTAGCTACAATTCTGCAGTCTACCACAAAGACCTGCCTGCATGATAAGCTGTGGCTATAGTGCAATGAAATTTTTGTTAGTAACCAGGTACTGTCTAATTGGTTTTAAGGTCATCTTTCTCAGAAACTCTTTTCTGATATTGTTCTCATGACTGGGAATCTGATACTGAATACTCAATGGCTAGGGCCAAGCCAAATACTAATTGTTTTTCAGCTAAAAGAACATGGCAATAAAGTAATCTTAAATGAATTTTTTTTACACATAGACCAGTGTCTTACTCCACAATTATCAGTGAAATTTCCTATAGCCATAGATAAGATGTAACACAGAGACCAAAGACTAGACAATGTGCAGAGACTGTAAGATCCTGGAACACTCAGTCATAGATGTGATAATTTTATCAAACCTGTCCAATTGGGGATCTTGAAGCTCTGAAGAAAAGGACATGAAAATATTGTAAGACCCAGAGGGCACAGATGACACCAAGAAAATGATGACTTTCAGACACAACAGAATTGATATTCATATGAACTTACAGAAACTGGAAACATACATAGAGCCTTTCTAGGTTCATGTAGGATGAGGTCTCAGGAATGAGGGGTCAGAGTGGACATGGGCTCCATCCCTAACAAGCTATCTGTAACTGATAACTACTTGCAAAGGAAAATGTAATTCTTTCCAATGTAGTCTAATTGGGTATATAAAAGGCACTTAAGGGCAGGACCCATGTCTAGCAGTGGATACCAACATAACATGGACTCAAATGGCATTTTGCACACTTTTTTTTTAATCTCACATTAATATGTTTGAGCCTTTCTAGTATTACTGGCTTTTTGCTTGTGTATTATTTATAATGTTTGGTATTTATATATTGCCTGGGTATGTTTCTTCTATTTTCTTTAATATTTATGACTTGTTTGATATTGTTTGCATTTATTTGCACGTGCATGCGCACGAGAGGGAGAGAGAGAGAGAGAGAGAGAGAGAGAGAGAGAGAGAGAGAGAGAGAGATTGGAATTGGGTTAATGGGGGTAGGCTAGATGTGGAAGGTGCTGAGAATTTTGTTTAAATTTTTTTTCAATAAAAATTTGTGGAAGACATGACAGATACTCCAAATTATGAACTAACAAAATCTCCCAAAGAGTCGTGCAACAGCATTAGTAATCCCTCTCAAGACTCATCTTTAAGCGGAGCGTGATGGAGTACGCCTTTAATCCCAGCACCCCGGGAGGCAGAGGCAGGCAGATTTCTAGGTTCGAGGCCAGCCTGGTCTACAAAGTGAGTTCCAGGACAGCCAGGGCTACACAGAGAAACCTTGTCTCAAAAAAAAAAAAAAAAAAAAAAAAAAAAAAAAAAAAAAAAAAAAAAAAAAAAAAAAAAAAAAAAAAAAGGACTCATCTTTAGTAAGAATAAATTGTAACCAAAAGGATTACAAACTAGAATTAAACCATTGACAGGCACACAATGCAATATATAGTTGTTTGCTGTTCTTCTGCTAGGAAGATTTTAGTCATATGCAAATCTATGAATCAGAACAAATTAAGTTGAATGAATCTTCAATCAATGCCCCTTAATATTAGTATAAATTATATTTGTTAGCACATGTGTTCGATTTGTTACCTACATATAACAAGCCCTTGTATGCTACTGAGGATAATGAAAGTGTCATTAAATGTAGAAGACAAAATTTAGGATATGTACAAATATTTATTAATACTAAAAAGTAAAATAATTACATAATAACAAATAAACAGGAAAAATAGCTTTGCTTTCTTAGTAAGATTCTAAGTATGATTATCAAATTTTCTGAAGCTCTAAGATGAGCTTCTGATTTTGCCTGGCTTACTAAGATTACTAGTCATTTTAAAGGAAAATGTGAAAGTAAGACCATCTAATAGTTTTATCCTTTGCTTTGTGATTCACCCCACACCTCTCTACTGTGGTTGTTGCTTCAATTTTCTATCATTAAGTATTATTCTGCTTAAGAATAATTTCACAATAGGCAATTCTCTTGATTAATGAAAGTTTAGTTATTGCATTTGACAAAGGAAAATCAGTGCCAACATTTTAATGTGCTTGATTAGAAAATTATTATGCTAATTTACAGTAAATGGAGAGTGTTACATCATGGCAGTACAGAATATAGATGCATGAAATATATAATGAATGCCTGGATGTTTAACACTGCTCATTCCTTTCAATCATCAGTAATATTTTAGACACAAAAGTCTCTGCTTCACCATGAACTATTAACATCTGTTATAAAATGGTTTGATAAACAAATACCTGAGTGCAGATCACAAACTAAAGTATATCCAAAAACTACTAAGGAAAATGGATAATCAAATAAAATAAATATTTGAATATTATTACTTTATTAGTATAGAATTTAATCGAATATAATTTCAGGGTTGCATGCTCCGAAATAGATTATTGAAAAGCCTTCTGTAATCTTATTTTGTTTTATGATATGCAGAACTTCAATACTGCCTAGCATCTCTTCAAGCTTTCCTTACTCTTTGATTTTCAGCCATCTCGGTGTGACATTTTAGGTGTGTTCTTTTTCACTTTCTGTTTGTTCTTTAATCTTCTTGGATCTATAACTTGGTTTGTTCTGTCATTTCAGAATCTTGAGGCTATTACCTCTTAATTGTTTCTTCTGTACTATCTATGCACTTCCTAGGACACCACTTGCAAGTAAATCAAACATTTGATTATTTTCCATAGCCCTTTGATTTTTTGGTTTCTCCAACACTTCTCTACCTTTCCCTTTGTGTTTTAACTTGGCAATATCTTTAGAGCACCTTCAAACTCATAATTCTTTCCATGACTTGTTCTGTCCACAAATTTGACCATCACAAATATTCATCCTTTCTGTTATTGAACATTTAATATCTATAGGTTACTTTTGATTCTATTTTATGCCATTATCTGCTGAAAGTGGATGAGTTATCCTCATAAAACACATCTATGAATGCATTAAACACAATTATGACCATTTTAACTCTCCTGACACATACTTATAGAATCTACATAATGACCTAAGCTGATTCTGATGGTTGTTCTATCACTTCACAGAATACTGTGTTTGCCTTGTCTTCCCTTAATTTTCCATAAGGTACAGAACTTCTATGTAAAGTCAGATATCATATTAGATAAATACATGTCATGTTTAGAAATTCAGTGTAGTAAATTGTGCAGAAGTTGTGGGAGTAGTTTATTAACTCTTGCAATTTTGTCTTTCATTGCCTCTGACTGTCTTTCCTTCTAGTACGTTTAGTTGACTTAATACTTTGCATTGTAAATGACTCTTCTGAAGTAGGACATTCATTTGCACTTAGGCCCATCTATTGTCTGCCTGTACTTCTGTAATTTCTGAACCAAATTCTAGGACTACTTGAAACTTAATGGAAGTTAATCTGTAGAAACAGCAGAGGCATCTTTCTTCCTTTGGTGAGTTCTTTGTCCAGAGGCAAGACCTTGGAGGTCTCATGTGGACCTGAAGCTGTGTAGTGCAATAGAACATTGGATTTCAACATGTATCTTTGTCATTCTCTCAAGTGTAATAAAACCCTAACACAAGCTTGAATAACGTTTTATATAGATTTCAAAGGTTATATTTTGTGTTTCATATACATTTTAGGCTTCTGTTCTGTGTGGTAGAAAACCATTAGAAGGATCTGGATAGTGTCCTTGCCTTGTGTGCAGAGGTTAATACCTTCAATGAACTGGAACCAGAGGTCATTTCTCAGGAACCTTATTAATAATTTTAACAAGACAATTATGCTTTTAATATTTAGAAAGTATACTCTACAAATATTCAAATAACTTTCAAAGACACCTTTTTGACATGATTATTTGAGATTTTTCTCTGGATATGAAAATAATTAAGCAATGCTGTTTCTCTTCTGTTTAACTTTGATAAATATTATTCACTAGGGGAATATATAAATATGCCTGTTAACTAAGCAAACATAGCCTCTCAAAATGGAGTCATAAATCCTCTCACTGTGGTTTCATGCACTTTATAAACACCTAAACTCCCAAGGGTTCTCTCTGTATACATGATTCTGTTTCAAGGCAGCATTAAAGAAAATTGTTTAATTTATAACAGTTTTATAACGAACAGTCATACATTAATGAAGCTTTTAATGTCAGATAAAACAAAAACAATAAGAATTTGTCAGCCTTGTTTCAAGAAAGTAAGAGTTCATTATTGGTATAGACAATATAACATATTAATCAAAATTCATCTGAGAAAGGTCTTACTGGGCACTTGTAGTGGACAAAGGAAAGAAAACTGTGAATGCCAATGATCATCTTCATGCATATAATAAACTGACAAATACAATGTTTTCTATAATCACCACAATTGCAAATGCTGAGTAAGGCACCAAAGAGCTGCACTAGTACAGGGCAGATCTGAGGACTCACACTTGATTAAGAGGAAATGTGACCTTGAGTGCTCTATATCACAGAGCTTCATAAACTCACTGTTCAAGAGCAAATGTTTAGAAGTCAGTCTCTCTTCTAATGATGACACCTGTTAACACATATGTGTAACTAATCACCTTCTTCCTTGGAGAAACTCTCCTTTATGATTTTAATAAGGTAAATTATCATTTAACCAGAACCTAAAATCAAACTATATAATATATTTTCATATTATGATTTTTATTTTGTGAAAGTAGGAAATTACTTTATTAAAATCAAAAGAGACACGTTCATAACCAGAACATTTCTATTTTTGATTTTGTAAGACATAGTGACGCCAGCTTCCTAGTGTCCAGGACTGGACCCTATTGGTGCAGTGACCTCCAATCTCTGTGCACAACTTGAATGAAGAGTAGAGATTTGCTCCTTCTTAAGAAAGTGAATCTGAATGAAAATATGAATCACATTCTGAAATGTCTTGCCCTAGGTTTGAATTTATCAATTAATACTGAAATAATAACTAAGTAAATAAAATCTTATTTCCAATAAACGTTAGAAAATTTGATCATACTTCAATAAAAAGAAAAACAGCAAAAGGTAATTTATTATCTGTTAGGACCATTAAATTTCTATAAATTTTAATATTCCTAAGTCATTCATGCTAGCTGTTCTTTGTGACTTTAACTGGACATAGTACTACTGGTCCATCAATACCTCTACTGGGCATATACCCAGAAGATATTCCAACTGGTAATAAGGACACATGCTCCACTATGTTCG
>LR753735.1:94633-113441 GCA_902729485.2 Mus minutoides | reverse complement strand
TGTGGTACATTTACACAATGGAGTACTACTCAGCTATTAAAAACAATGAATTTATGAAATTCTTGAGTAAATGGATGTATCTGGAGGATATCATCCTGAGTGAGGTAACCCAATCACAAAAGAAATCACTTAACATGCACTCACTGATAAGCGGTTATTAGCCCAAAAACCTAGAACACCCAAGATACAATCTCCAAAAAACAAGAAAATCAAGAAAGACCAATGCGTGGATACTTCATTTCTCCCTATAATAGGGATTAAAATATGCATGGAAGGAGGTGCAGAGACAAAGTTTGGAGCTAAACGAAAGGATGGACCATCCAGAGAATGCCCCACCCAGGCAGTCCATCACATAATCAGCCACCAAATGCAGACACTACTACACAAACCATCAGGATATTGCTGAAGGGACCCTGATATAGCTGTCTCCTGGCAGGCTTTGACAGTCCCTGACAAATACAGAAGTGGATGCTCACAACCATCTATAGGGCAGAACACAGGGTCCCCAATGTAGGAGCTAGAGAGTACCCAAGAGCTGTAGGGGTCTGTGACTCTATAGATGGAACAACAATATGAATTAATCAGAACCCCCAGATCTCATGTCTCTAGCTGCATATGTATTAGAAGATGGCCTAGTTGGCCATTATTCGGGAGAAAAGGCCCCTGGTCTAGCAATGTTTATATGCTCAGTACAGGGGAATGCCAGGGCCAAATAGTGGGAGGGGGAGGGAAGGGGAGCAGGGCTGGGGGTGGGTATCAGGGGCTTTTGGGATAACACTTGAAACATAAATGAAGAATTTCTCTAATAAAAAATTCAAACATTCAAAATTAACTCATGAAGAAGGAAATAATATATGTACTGTTTTCTTTGTGGTTTTGGCCACTGTATAGAAAGCACGGTTTAGAGTGGTTTTGTTTTTCACTCATGGATCTTGCTCCTTAATGTCCTCAAATGACATTTTTTTTCTGAAAATAGTGAAGATGAGCACTGTGCACATTATGTTGTGCCTTTCAGTAACCCAAGCATCACATTAAGAATTCATTGGCAGTTATGGTTAGACACAATTTGATTCATGAAGGATTGTTGCTCAAGCAGTTGGCAATGGAGGCACATAACCAAGTCAACGAATAGAAGCTGTGTAGCGGCATAGATGTGATGGGAGATGAGTAAAGCTGTTCCTCAAAGTCTGCTGGCACAGATGAAATTTACAGTTCCATCTCTTGGTGGCACACTAATGTAGACAAGCTGCCAGAGACTCCCGGACTGCAGGCAGGTTTATGACAACAGCAAAGTAAAGCTGTAAAAATCTAGGGTTTCTAGCTTAATTTTTATTCATTAATTTTAATGGTCTCTATGTGATGACTTAGAAATAAAGCAAATATTGATAGTCACATTGTTTAAATTCATGGAAGGGCTGATGTCTTTTAATAATCTTACTAGGAAGGGTCTTTCAAGCTTGGACAAAACAATCAGTTATGTGATACAAAAATTCTGAATAGTAAAGGAGAGAAAGTTAGAATGTGTGGAAGTCTTATGATTCACTGACAGAAGAAAGTGTTCTCATTGTTGCCAAATAAAAATGGCTATATTAGATCAACTGCCCTCTCTGCCCCAGACTTTGAGTCATTACAGAAGTCTTAGTGTACTTGGCTATATTGCAATAAGGCTTTTCTTAAATGAGATTGAAAATGACAAACAGATAAGGAAGAGGGAAAGGGAACCATCTGCTACAAATACATCATAGGTAATATACAACACTGTAGATTGCATATTGACCTGTGGGCACTGGTCTCAGTCAGCATGCCATGCTACAGCACAGAAACACAGAGCCATGTTTACAACACAAAGCTGAAGTTAAGAGACTCACATAATTGCCTGCGGGAAGGTACAGGAACATTTCCATAAGCTGTGCCCTGGAAATAAAACACATTTTTTGGAGCAAATGATATCAGCATTATTAAGAGCAGAAAGTGGGGAAGAAATAAATTAAAAAATATATGAACAGAAATGCAAAATAAGTAAAAAAAAAAATAAGGAGGCTGATTTTAGAAGGCAGGCTGAACTCATATATTGGATGTTTGAGGAGATTAAATGGAAAATAAGCCAATGGAAAGAAGATAAAAATTATAGTAGAAATGAAAGCAGTTAGATTTCACAGAGGTCTGAGGAAAGTGGAGCACACATTCTGAAGAGGCCACTTTGTCCAGTGGGCTGCCTCACACTGTGTCCTTAGCTGATACCGTTGCTGTGTGCCTTTCAAAGGAAACAGTGCTTCAGCGGTTGCTATTTTTTGTGTTCAAACTGAAATATATGAAAAAAATAAAGAAAAGAAGAAGGGAAAAAAAAAGAAGAGGAGGAGGAGGAGGCAGAGGAGTAAGACTTCAATAATGTGAAAAAAGTCCCAAATTGGTGCTTCAACAAAAACTGATAACGGCAAAGCAGCATGACTTAGCAGACAGGAAATGTCATTCATTGATGACAGGAATGATGAATGGGATATGGTGGATGCCACGGTGAGCCCGATGGTGCTCAGGATACTTGCCATAACGCCCCAGAACAGAGTCTTCTACAAGTGAATACTTCAAGTTTGGATTTGTATTGCTGGTACCAGAATACATTTTAATATGTGCCCAAAGATCTAAAATAATACACTAAAACTCCATAAAATCAATAGCTATTTGTCACAAATGATATTTATTCACAAATGATAGTTATATTGAAAAATATACTTATTTCCCGATTTTTCTGTGGTAATCCCAATCTTAACACATCAAACCTTGACTCAACTAGATTACTGAAACTTGACTGTTCACTATTTTCAGCTTCAATTTGGCTCAGCATCACTTTCAACTTTTATTTGTTTTCCTTCCCATTTTTGCTGAAGCGAAAACTTTCTAAAATTAAATGTTTTTCCCCCTGAGGATATAATATTTCTTTTTTATTAGATATTTTCTTCATTTACATTTCAAATGCTATCCCCAAAGCCCCCTTTACCCTTGCCCCTTTCTGCTCCCCAACCCACCCACTCCTGCTTCATGGCCCTGGCATTCCCCTGTCCTGGGGCATATTATCTTCACAAGACCAAGGGCCTCTCATCCCATTGATGGCCGAGTAGGCCATCCTATGCTACATATGTAACTAGAGACACAGCTCTGGGGGTTACTGGTTAGTTCATATTGTTATTCTTCCTATAAGGTTGCAGACCCCTTTAGCTCCTTGGGTACTTTCTCTAGCTCCTTCATTAGGGTCCCTGTGTTCCATCCAACAGATAACTGTGAAAATCCACTTCTGTATTTGCCAGGCACTGGCATAGCCTCACAAGAGAGAGCTATGTCAGGGTCTTGTCAGCAAAATCTTTCTGGCATATGCAATAGTGACTGGGTGTGGTGGTTGTATATGGGATGGATCCCCAGGTGGGACAGTCTCTGGATGGTCCTTCCTTCCGTCTCAGCTCCGAACTTTCAGTTTTTCTCTCTGAACTTTCAGTTTTCCAATTTCTTCTCACCTGATTATGATGTTAAATAATGGGATATTTATTGCCTGAATCTAATGAACCCATTGCAGGGGCTGGAGAGGTGGTTCAGCAATTAAAAGTACCTGCTCCACTTCTGGAGGAAGCACATCCAGTTCTCTGTATGCCCTTTCAGTACCCAACCCTCTATAACCCCAGGCCAAGCATCCAAAGTCCTCTTCTGATCTCCACAGGCATACACACTGACAACAGATAACATACATACACATTAAAATATCCTTAGAAAAAGAATAACAAATTCTAGCATTATAGCCCTGGCCATATAAATATACCTCCTAAATAGACTTATCTCTTAAAAAATAGGAACAGTTCTATTCAAACATAAAAAATAAGTCATGCAAAGTGGTGACTAAAATTTCCTTTATCTGAAACATGCTTATATGATTGCTGCATTTAAGAAGAAGTATATATTTTGGCAAAGGTCAATATTGATTTTCTTAGGATAAATTTATTATTGTAGATAGTGACTTGTAAGTAAATAAAATTAGATAATTGCAGCCTTTATGTAGATTAAAGCTCAATATTTAGTTCGCTTGACATACAAACTCAGATATAGAATTTTAATAAAACACTTACAAGTCACTGAAAATTATTCCAATATTTATTAGAAATTATTCCTCAAACCTGAAACATATTACCGCTGCTTTTATTAGAGATTTAACTAGAGATATTTGTATACTCAAAATAATTCCTATAATAAACCAGAAAAAAAATCTTCCTATTGAAACAAAACTTTAAAACATGAATAAGCAATATCCTTATAAGTCTCTGATGGTAGAAATTAATCTTTTCATTTCTGAAGCATCAAGTTTCTAATGTGATCATCAGAGGGGCACAGTTAGGTAGAATTTAAAGTCATGGCACACATATATTTTAATACAGTTTTGCATCTGATGAGGGAACAAAACTGTGCTTCTCTTACTCTCATTGGAGTGATTCCAAGAATTATCAAGAGTCAAGAGAATAGGTACAGAAATCTGGTAGACTAATATTGCCAAACTAACAAGTTTATTTGACGTAGGTCACTGGCTTCCTATTATAGGAATCAAAAGATTTATTGTTCTAATTTCAATTTATATTTACACTCATCATTATCTTTAGATATACTATAAGGGGCAAAACAAACTTTTTTTTTCTTTTTTTCTTTTTGTTTTTTGAGACAGGGTTTCTCTGTGTAGCCCTGGCTGCCCTGGAACTCACTCTGTAGACCAGGCTTGCCTTGAACTAAAAAATCTGCTTGCCTCTGCCTCCCAAGTGCTGGGAGTAAAGGCATGCGCCACCACGCCTGGCACTTTTTTTTTTTCTTTTGAGGGCTTTTAATGCAGTAACTCAATTTTAAATAATGAAATTAATTATTTTTATTAAATTGATTGCTATTTATATTTATTATTCATTATTAAATATATTAAACATGTTTAGATTTTTTTCTATTCAAAATATAAATATTAAATCTTACATAGAAATTTAAAATTACATTAATTTTCATATCACATAACTTTTCAGAGTGGTTCCTTGCTGGGTAACTGAAGGGGACTCCAGAGAATTCTAATTAATACCAAGAACTTGGCCTCTCATTTTCATTTTGCATCCATTACCATATAATCTAACGCATAATAGCTCTTTATTGCACTGTAATTTTTTTTTTACCTAGACTTTATAAACTAATATGTATGTTTCAGGTATAATAAATGAAAGAAAATATGATAATTTTCCCTAGTAATATGTAGGCTGCATTAGCAAATGCTCAAATATTACCATAGAGAGATTAATCATTGATAGAAAGACATACCCTGGGTAGAAAAATTGTTTAGAATAAAGCTACCCAAGGCAGCTGAAAGAGAAGCTTTGAGGAGATAGAATGATTAAAGCTGCATTCCCGAATTTATCTATATTGCTTTCATGCTAAATCATTTTATTTCCTAAGAGTCAGTTCCTAAAATTCACCTATTATTGGAGACCATTAATTTTAAAAATTCATAAAATTTAATTCAATTGTTTCAGTCAAGATTCAGAAAATTTTCATTTACCTCACAGTAAAAAAAAAAAAGCGCCAATATTCAATTTAATTGCAGTTGCTTAATAATTCCAACAGAGAAATAGTCCACCAAGACAAATTTTCAGATAATTAATGTGTAATTAATGGATATTATTTCTGGTGTTTAAGAGTTTTTAATAATTCTTCACAGCTACACCAGGTATCTATATACCTAAACACATATGCATGTACATATTCATGCACATATACATATGTGTATGTGTATGTATATACATAAAACTTTCTTAATGTTAACATTCTGTGAGGAATATGTTATTATTACAATATGTCACAATTTCCTATGTAATTTATAGATGAGAAAGAAATGATAGCAAAATTAATTTCTATGGCATTGGCAGACATAGAGATAAGCTCATTTGGTGCCACAAAATTGCTCTTTACTATGGAGATCCTGAGCCTTTGTGTTCAAAGTGAATGTGAAGAGAGAACTGCACAGTCAGAATTCGGTATGAGAATTGTATAGGTACCATGGTAGTCTTTTAAAGTTATTCATGAGAATGTAAATTAGTACACGATTATCTAACACATAAAGGATATGAACCCTAGAAATCAATAAATATAAAGCAATAAATATTTTAGACAGTATGCATACCACATGCACAAACACACATACAACCTTCATTGCAATAAAACTCTTTCTATTTTCTACAAATGTAGAAGCATTTAGTAGCAAAAGATGTAGGTACATACTCAGAGTACAGAGGTGAATCAAATAATGTATGATCACATTGAGGTTAAAGTCAATGCTGTCTTGTCAAGGAAATATTAAAATAATATTGACCCCAGGCACACAAGTAGAAGTTAAAACAGTGTTATAAATGGATAGAAATATGGACAGGAGAAAATTCTTAACCCTGTTTCTAAAAGCCTGGGGCCAAGCAAGTAACTTCTTAATTCAAAATTAATATTTTCTGCTAACTCTTGAGCTGTAAGAACCAAACATAAATATTTCTACAGAAAAATATAAGAAGCTTGATGTGTTTTAACCAGTTATGAATAGATTCTTGTCAGTGCACTTCAATCATTTGTCCACCAAAGATTTCACACACACACAAACTTTATGATTATAGTGACTCTGTAGGTATAGAGAAGAAATATGACATTTTCAACAGTGTATATTAGAACAAAAGGAGACATGGAATTGTTAGAAAATACAATTTTAAATGCATTTCTATAGTCTCTCACAGTTTGAATCAATCAATTTTCTTGATTTTGATCTGGTTTTAGAAACAGAAACTATCTAGGAAAATAGAGATGTGTAGATTTTTAGCACTGAAATAAAGATGCTACTTCCGAAATGATCACTTGGAAATATAATAGAAATCTTATCCTGTCACTACAGTACCATATGTGGAATCACAACTTAGTTAATGTAACGATTTTAATCTTAGAAATGGTTTAACTTTCAACAGTGACAGTTTGTTTCTGGTAAATGTATCCAAGTTCTAATATGACCTCATTCCTTCCCTGTGATAGCTCCTTAAATTCATGAGAAACCAATGTTTATTTTTATTACCTTCTATTATCTTCAAACAGCTAATCAAAATGTATCAGTTAAGTGCAGCAAGTGTTCACTTTGTAAAATAATTTTTTAACATTGGATATTTAAAGCACCTAAATTATATAAAAATAAAACTAAGTACTAGTTTATATTCTTTTAGATTCTAAATATAGTTTATTTTATAATTTATAAAATGGTACAATTTATGTGGACCCTTCAAATGAACAACAGTAAAGTGTTACCTTTCTTAAAATGCCTTTGGGTGCATACACCTTCCAAACTCATAATTATTTTTATCTGCCACTATGATTGGCAGTGATCAAGTCATTTGTTCATCAATAAAGCCAAGCAGAGTACAGAACTCACAGGCAAAGTTACCGTTACACAGACAGGAGCTTTCTGCACTCAATACATTGTCAAGATGCAAGTTAACATCATGGGACCTAGCCTAGCTCTCATTTGTTACCACAGGTCACATGCTCAGATTAAGTCACTAATAATGTTTTAAAATGAATGCTAGAGAAGAGAAATTGGAAAAGATTACATCAATATGATTTGGTATTCTAACTCTTAATCACTAGAAAGTTAAAGGACAGAAATTTTTGAAGTGTAAAATGAAATAATTAAAAGTATTTGTGGGATATTTTATTCTCTTAACAACTAGTAGAAACTCAGAAATGAGAAATTAAAGGTTTGATGATGAACATCAATAACGGTAAAATTGTAAACACTTCCACATCTGTGAGAAATAACACTCTAAACTGAGAAGATTAAGTACATGCCTTTCTGCAAGTTCTTGTGATACTGCTCAGCCCTGACACAGGGAAAGCAAAAATGGGCTGCATGCATCCTAACAGACATTATTAGGAAAGACGTGTGCCTCTCTAATTTTCTATCATTGCTAACTTTATGAGAAACAAGTAAAAGAGTTTGTGAAAGCAGGTAATATGATTTCTTAAATGAACTTAGCTTTGAATTTTTTTTCTCTTAATTGAGCCCATTGACATACCTCAATAACATCCTCTCCTTTGGTCAAGAGACTCAGAAGATGGGTATGAATCCTGGCATTATGCACAGAAGTCTTTTTTTTTTTCTAAATTGGTTGTTTTATTTATCTATGTTTCAAATGTTATCCCCATTCCTAGTTTTCCCTCTAAAAACCCCCTATCCCAACCCCTCTCCCCTTGCTTCCATGAGGGCTCTCAGCTACCCACCCACACACTTCTGTCTCAGCCTCTAGCATTCCCATATGCTGGGGAAGCCTTCATAGGACCAAAGCTCTACCCCCCCATTGATACCTCACAAAGCCATCCTCTACTACATATGCAGCTGGAGCCATGGGTCCCTCTTTGGTTTGTGAATTAATCCCTGGACGCTCTGGGTCCAAACCTAATCACTATTGTTAATGCTAAGAAGTGCTTGCTGATAGGAGCCTGATACAGATGTCTCCTGAGAGGCTCCGCCAGAGTTTTACAGATACAAATGCAGATGCTAACAGCATCTGATAAATGGACTGATAAATGGAATGTAGTCTTAGCCATAAGGAAAACACAAGCTCACCTGTATGCTTTATAATATTTAATTTACAATAGGACCCACAATCATCTGATTTTGGGAGACTATGCAAGGCATAACTAAAGGGCATTAATTCCTCCTAGCTAGTTATAATGGTACTATGATGCTTTTATTGCTTACAAAAATGTTCCAAGACCCTTGCTTTTATTAAATGCCTTTGAAATTGAGTGACCCACTTCTCAGAAGAACATAATCATAGCTTGACATTTGCTATAGGTGAAGCAGTGACTTCTGCGGGTTAATGTGATAGCATGAATTATCTGATATGCATCCCTCTAATTATTTTGGAATTCTCTTCTCTGGCTATGAGTTCACTATATCAGCAGCAAGTAAGGTATTTTAAAGGTAAAAGCAGTTCACACTACAAAAGCAATGGGAGAACACAATGATGCTGAAAATGGTCTATGAAACGGAGGCATGGTTTCATTTTAGTTTCAGTGGAAATGAGAACAAATATTGTCTTATACTTAAATTTTGTCATTTGACATATATGTACTCTTTATAAAAATCTGTATATATTTTAATGAAAAGAACAAAGGAAAAAAAAACTGAGCCGTCTCAGCCGTAACATGCTACTTTACATATTTGTACAATTTTTCTCTTTGGGATCATGGGTACAGTTTATGTGTTTCTTTTTATATTAATATATTTTAGTTTATTTTTAAAATAAGACTGTACTTAACTTTAGTCTTTAATTAAGTTGATTGCCTAAATTAAATAATGACTACACTAGAGTAAGACTTGTTTTAAGGAGGACTTCTAAAACAATCTCAATTCCAAAGAGTATTTTTAAAAACAATACAAAATGTTAATATTGATTGAGTGAATTTGGGGAAAAAATTCTCTGGTTAAAAATTGAAGTCAGTGGTTATTAAAAATTTTAATTGAGACCTTTAATGAAACGTGATGCTATTAGTTCTGAGAGATTCATGTTGTAACTTAGTGAAATTGTTATCAGAAAAGTTTGGAGACTCTACAGCTATATGTAGCATATAACCTGGAATCACCACAGGTGGACAGTTGATTCCTAAGGATTATGCATTATAGGCCATTTTGGACTACATTGTGAGATCCTGTCTAAAATAAATTTTAAAAAATGAAAGAAAAGAAATAGAGACAAATAAGTAAAGACAAATATGTATTAGAAACACATACTTTCAGATAAATATTATAATTTATAACATTTCAGTAAACTTGATTACAACCCAAAATTCACCTTATGATTTATAATCAAACGTTATTTTCTGTGGTCATGATGGTCATGATTATGTATACTTACAAAGTACAAGGAGTATTCCATAATAAAATAAAAGATCTCAGAACTCCAGTATGTTTAATTAAATATAACTCTCACAACTGGGTTTTTAAGAGTGTTTCTTTGGAAAGCATTCTATGATTATGCTTTATGAAAAAGCATTAGAGAAAAGTTGGACAATTTATTTTTCAAAAATAATCTACACATTAAAGACACACTAGTATGGATTGACTTTGTGTAAACTTTACAGAAACAGTGCTAATAACTGCACAGATCTGTGTGTTCAAACATACTGGAACCTTTCAAACCATATTCTTCCTGTTAGCTATAAACAGTTTATCTATTGTATGAGTAACTGTGCTCATCTTATTATGTTTTAAAATGATAAAGCTGCAGGAAATATTCAAATCCTAATAAACAATCATGAGCTGCCTTTCTTTTTTATAGCCCTTCAATAATAAAATCTAAGTTGTCTTCTCCCGAGGAATATAGTCAATGAATATAATATAAATTGCTTTGGGAAAATTACCAGATATTTCTCTGCTCAACCATCATTAGTTTTCCATGCTGGTGATTTGTTAAAATTCAGCAGGGAGGATATTTATGGTTTTGATATTAGGGAATATGATTATTTCTTAGAACTCCTCATTTATCCATGTTAAAAATGTGTGTAGCCTTCATTAGAAGTAAGCAGTAACATTTTGACATGGGTGCCATTGGAAGGGGTGTGAAATTGCCTTATTTTTACAACAAAAATTTTAGAAATGTTCTATAATGGTTCTCTTTACACACATTAAAGAAAGGGAATTTTCAAGTCAAAATTCCCCCAAGAGCCAGAAATTTCACCTGTTAATATAGTTTCAAAAGCTTTCCAATTTCAGTGACAACTATCAACATTTTTCTATCAAGCTTTGCTTCTAAAGACTGGGAACTTTCTGTTTACACACTTGTGTTCTCATATGTTTTTAATGTTTAATTAGATATTTTCTTTATTATCATTTCAAATGGTACTTCATAAAACTGGCAAAGCTTCTGTAAGGCAAAGGACATGTCAATAAGACAAAACAGCAACCAACAAAGTGGGAAATGTTCTTTATCAACCCTACATCCAATAAAGCACTAATATTCAATATCTACAAAGAACTCAAGATGATAGAATCCAGAGAACCAAATAAGCTTGTTAAAAATGGAATTTATAGCTAAAGAAAAAATTCTCAACTGAGGAAAACTGAATGGCCAAGAAGCACCTAAATAAATGTTGAACATCCTTAGTCATCAAGGAAATGCAAATACTTCAGTCTTCTTGGGGAACAAAATACCCACATGCAGAGATACAGAGACAAAGTATGGAGCAGAGACTGAAGGAAAAGCCATCCAGAGACTGCCCCACCTGGGGATCCATCCCATATACAGTTACCAAACCCAGACACTATTTCGGAATTCAAAACATTCTTGCTGACAGGAGCCTGATATAGCTGTCTCCTGAAAGGTTCTGCCAGAGCCTGACAAATGCAGAGGTGGATGTTCTCATATTTTCTAATGGTAACATTGACTTTGCTTTTATGCTGCCCCAAGTCATTGCTGCTTGTAAGGTACAAAAGAAGAGCTTTGGACTTATGGACCTGAAGGACTCTGAGTGACATACACATACTTGAGTAAAAGCTATAAACACGTGTGTTGTTAATTTTACAGGGCTCAGCATCCTCAGTTGTCCATTTTGTCACATAATTTCAACTGATAAGTATTGAGAAAGAATGAGTAATTTGACATCTTGATGTAGTTAGAGGAAAGGAAATGAATATTCACTTTAATGAAAATGTATACTAAGCCATAAAAATTTAAGTGCAGAATATCATATTTGAAATTAGTATCTTTCACCTCATCGTAGTTAGATAACGTAAGTATGTTATTTGCATTTCAGTTGTATTTCTAATCACCATTTCTTAGTGGCATTTACTGACACAACTCTCTGCAATTGAAGTATAGTTATTTTATTTGGCTTTTGTCCACAAATGCTTGAGCAACACACACAGTACATAAAAATATATTCTCATATATCATTTCAATTATATCTTACACATACCATTTACCATGGTATTATGTACCAATTATAATTATTTCTACTATACAGATCAATGGAATTAAGATGGAAAATCATTAAATAACCTAGAGAAGTACTTATGCTTGCTACAGAAATTAATGATTATAAGGTAATAGATGCAGATTATGCTAAATAGGGCTAAACTAGGCAATAGATTTCTCTGAATAGTGTCTTTATGTGTTTTAAGCTTAAATTACAAGAATTAAAATTCAATCGCCACAATCTTGTGTGGGATTAAATTGATTCAAACTTTCGTTGAATGCTGTATCCTATAGTACTGTCCTATTAGAGCACTAATGAATGGCATAAATGTTGCTGGAACTTATAAAATAATTAAAAATAACTGCAATCTTTCTTATCAAATGAGAAACTAGTACAAACATGTTTATAGGTCGCATTAATTTGAATTACAAAATTAAAAATAGTCATTATTTCAACAGGAAAGTTTGAAGTTCTAATCCTTTTATAGACAATGTACTTACACTTTTTTCATTCATTCCATGTGTCTTTGCCTTGTGCATATAATTGCAGGCAGTGTTACATATTTAATAGTGTGTTCAACATTGTCACCTCACCTGAAAAGTCTCTACCATGCTCAGTGTCTACCAGCTTCCAAAGACTAGCATGTGTGATCAAACCAGTCTTCTGTTAGTAATATTTAGTTTTAATGTGCATCCAGACCTTATTTATTGTTCAACATATTGAGGGTTACTTATTTTCAGCTCACTATAAAGTCACAAGATAGGTGTATTTTAATGTTTGTTTTGTAGAATAAAATCAAGCAAAAATTCACCTAATTTGCCAACATTTTCTACCTATAAGAGGTAAAATATGATTTGTGCCGAAATCATTTGCCATCAAATACATATTCTTAACTGCCATGCTGTTTTTATATATCTTGATCACTGATAAAACAAAAACACATTTATCTAATCTTCACTGTGATCCTACAAGTCAAATGCTGTCTTCATTTATAATTTATGAGAGTTGAGCTTCTGAAGAGCCCAAACAAGAAGCCTGGAGTCCTGCATGCTATGATTTTCTATTCCACTATGAACACTCCACCAGGGCTCTTTAGTTTGACCATATCAAAAGCACATCTCATCTTCAGTCCACAAAGCAGAAGAAGGTATAAAGAAACAACTACACATATTTCATAGATTGGATATTCACACTTTACTAATTTAACATATATGATAATCAAAATAGAAAGACATTATAACTTAATCAAACTCACTTGTTCTCCCACTTTGGCTTAGGACTATATCATCTGAATTAAATTCTTGAGACACATGGATGTTTCATAAAAATGAAAGTCCACTAGCCTTAGGTGTCAGAGACTGATCAAAATCAGCATTGAAATGTCTTTTATTTTGTGTTTGTTTGTTTGTTTGTTTGTTTGTTTTGGTGTTATTTCTTTGGGTCTCAATGTTCTATCTTGGGTTGGACTGATACTCAGCATAACCCTACCTCAGTTTTTTGGGAGCTGGGTTTACAGATCTAAGCCAAGCTAGGTATTTGGACTCAAGTTTAGGAGGCTTTAGTTTTTGCAAACAGTTTCTAAAGCCTCGGTTCTTCATTCTACTCAGGGTACTTTTGGCAGTGTGCCCGTTTTTCTTGCAGGTCTGTGAAGAGAGTTGAAAGAGCAGCTAGTATATAAATAGTAGCTAATAATTTTATGATCAATTCTAGTGAGTCCAAAAGGACTCTAGAGTCCAGCCCCTTAACTTTAATTCTAGTGCATTCTGTGTTTATAGTTTATGCAGGAAGTGATAGGCAGAGAGTCACAAGCTTTTCATTTTTTGACACTCTACTGCATATCTCCACACTCCTCATGTTTCCATGCTGTGCTATTATATTACTTTAAAATTGCACTTTCTAAGGTGATTAAAAGGGTCTGAAAGTAGAACTGCATTTATTGAATTAATCTGATAGTGTATGACCTGTGAGTCAGACAGAAAATACTCTCAAAGTATGAACACATTTGAGTATTTCCTGTCCTGGATTTGTTTTTATGTTTTACAGCTTTTTCCTTTCTCAGATACTTCTGTATTGAACAAACTCTTTTATGAGAATACCAAGGTCTTCTTTCTGCTTACGTGAGCTCATATCTTTTCATGAATACCACCAATTCTTTCAGAACTCTAAGGAAAATGAATGTCAGGAAACTGACTCATGCAGATGCACTGCAAACAATATTCATGCAATTTATGTAAGGTCTTTCATTAAAACAAATTATGGAGCTAATTTTTTTGTTTCCAAAGAATGGATGTGCTGATTAATTTACTAAATCTTTTCAATACCTATTTCTAAATAACAACTGCACAGTACTTCACTGCTGCCATAAGGCTTTTGAATCCACTGTCCATCTGGGATATTTTAAAGTTCTATTTTATTTTTAAATTGTGTTTAATTTTAATTTCTATAAAGACGTTCTTTCGTATTTTATTCAGTCATTTTGTAGCTTGTAGTGCACTTTATTTATATTGAGTTTATTTAGAATTATATCATACACAATTTCCAGAATTTAAGGCCATGTTAGTATATATTTCATATCTTCAGAGATTAAAGATGTATACAGTAATTTAGAAAACAGTTTCTTAACCTGCATATTTCCATCTTTAATACTTTGTGTAAGTTACTGTTCTGGCTGGTTTTGAGTGTCAACTTGACACAGGCTGGAGTTATCACAAAGAAAGAAGGTTCAGTTGGGGAAGTGCCTCCATGAGATATAGCTGTGGGGTATTTTCTCAATTAGTGACCAAGGGGGAGGGCCTCTTGTGGGTGGGACCATCTCTGGGCTGGCAGTCTTGGGTTCTATAAGAGAGCAAGCTGAGCAAGCCAGGGGAAGCAAGCCAGTAAGGAACATTCCTCCATGGCTTCTGCATCAGCTCCTGCTTCATGACCTGCTTGAGTTCCAGTCCTGACTTCCTTTGGTGATGAACAGCTGTATGGAAGTGTAAGACTAATAAACCCTGTCCTCCCCAACTTGCTTCTTGGTCATGATGTTTGTGCAGGAATAGAAACCTTGACTAAGATAAATTGGTACCAGAATAGTGGGGTATTTCTGTGACAACCTGACCATGTTTTGGGGAGGACTGTGGAAGGACTTTGGAACTTTGGGCCAGAAGATCCATTCTGTGTTAAGTGCTCTGTGGGATGTTGTGTAGGAGCTTGGAAGATAATATTTAGAACAGTGCAGAAGATGGAGGGCTTGCTTGTGAAATTTCGGAGGAAAAATTAAAGACTCTTTTCAGGGCCATTGCTATTTTGGGAAGATTCTGTGGTTCTGGTTAGCTGGGGCTGAAGAATCAGCTGTGATTAACAAGATACCAGAACTACTAAAGCAAAACCTTTGCATTACTGGTATTATTGATGCTGGTTACCTGGAGCTAAGAAATTAGCAGTGACTAAGAAGAGACCAGCATCATTGAGGTGACATCTTCTGGGAAGAGTTTTCTGAAAGCACAAAGAGGCTGTGTTCCAGAGATAGCCAAGGTTGTACTCCTGCTGCAGTGGGACTTGGTAATGATTAAGGGTCACCCAGGTGGTACTGGTTTTTAAGGCATGAAGGGGTCATGCAGAGCAGCTGAGGCCATAGAAGCACTGTGAGAGGCCATGGAAGGCCACTGGTGAAGGTGAAGCCTCAGTTGCAATTGATGGCCTCGGACTGAAGGGGTCATGCAAAGGAGTTGAGGCTTGGCACCATGATGATAGCCTATGAGAGGCTAGTGTTGAAGCCTAGTTATAGTGGAAGACAGCAGCATTTTAGAGATGCCAGTGCCATAAGATGACCACCAAGAACAGCAGCAGCAGTGGAGTACAGGCAGCTGGAGCCTTGAAGACAAGGTTTGTGCTACAAAGGGCATGGCTGGAGAAGTGACCCAAACCCTTTGAGGAGCCCAGAAGATCGTGAGTTGGATCCCAGACATTGGATAGTTGGAGTTTGATTTTGATTTTCATTGTGACTGTGCCCTGATGTTTTTCCCTCTTGAAGGAAGTATTTTAGTGGAGCCCACAGTTAATAGATATTTTGAAAGGATTGAACTTTTAATATGTAAAGACTGAGACTTTTAAAGTTATTTAAGATCTTGAGGATGAATAAGAACTAAGGGTTGAGGCTTACTAGTGATATATTTGTGCGTCAAGTTGACAAGAGGTCAATTGTACTGTCTGGTTTTGAGTGTCTACTTGACACAGGCTGGAGTTATTACAGAGAAAGGAGCTTCAGTTTTGGAAGTGCCTTCATGAGATCTAGCTGTGGGGGCATTTTCTCAATTAGTTATCAAGGGGGAGGGCCCCTTGTGGGTGGTACCATCTCTGGGCTGGCAGTCTTGAGTTCTATAAGAGAGCAATCTGAGCAAGGCAGGGGAAGCAAGCCAGTAAGGAACATCCCTCTATGGCTTCTGCATCAGCTCCTGCTTCCTGACCAGCTTGAGTTCCAGTCCTGACTTCCTTTGGTGATGAACAGATGTATGGAAGTGTATGGGAAGAACTGTTTTATCATTTACAATTGAAGTTGGCTTCCAGTGTTTATTAATAGAAAACAAACTAAGGTGAAGACAATGTACAAAATAGACTCATATAGAGTATATAGCCATCAAACTTGTATACAAAACAAAAATATATGGTAAAAATAAAACACTATTACACATTTGGAAGCTCACAATGACTTAAGTGTTTTAAAGCAAAGATGTACAGTCACTAGGAAACCATTATGGTCACTCCTCAGAAAGAATGGAGTATTCTACCTCAAGATCCAGCTGTACCACTCTTGGGCATATATACAAAGAATGCTCCATCCTACCACAGAGACATTTGATCAACAGTAGCCATTGTTTCTCAATTCATATAGCCAGAAATTAGAAAGAGAATAGATATCTCTCAACAGATGAATGGATAAAGAAAATGTAGCACTCACATCTCAGAGTACTATAACACTCTCTACAACAATTCTCTCTCTTATTATTTAACTATATTTATTTATATTGACCTTATATATATTTTAGGAATATTCTACTGTTTTAAGTTTTCATAGTATCCCCAAAATGTCCCTTAATCTTAGCTATTCCTCCCCACATTCCTTCTCTTGCCACCTTTATCCCTTTCCCACTCCCATTCATCCATAGTATCCTGTTCAATTTCCCTTTCTTGGGTAGATCAATGTGTCTCCCCAGGTCTCTTACCCTGTAACATCTGTGGTTTTATGGATTATAGTTTAATTATCATTGACTCAATAGCTAATACCCACATATAAGTATATATATATATATATATTTACCTTGTTCAAGATAATATTTTATAATTTTAACAAGTCACCTGTAAATTTAATTTTTCTATTGAATGATGAAACAACTTAGAGTGTTGCCAAGACTATAAGTTATCATTTAAAATTGACATCAAAGTCTTAATACCGAGGAAAACACCCCCCACAACTCAATGAACATGGAGAAGTTGACCTATTGACCACACAAAGCCTTCACCCCTATGTGCTAACACCTTTGGTACAGGACTGTATTTTGCAGGCTCCAAAAGGAGAGATATAAGCATCAAGTACATTGCCTTTGATCTACAATGATGCAATGCCCACAAGATGTACTAGGATAATGGCAGCACAAAATTTTTGGGTGTGGTCAAACAATAGCTGATTTCATTTAAGGATCATATGACAGAACCCATACCAGACACTCCTGTGGACACCAAATTCTAGAGACCAAATATCTAGCCAGGGAACCTAAAGTAAAACTAAATACTACTCTTTTACTAAAAGAATAAGACAATAAAATGAATCCTAATAACATTCTGCTCTACTGATAGATCAGTATTTTGCTCAGCCATAGTCACTGAATCTTCCTCTCACAGTAGATGGGGATAAATACAGAGACCCACAGCCAGACAGTATGCAGAGAGTTAGAGTTTTCTGAACACTCAGCCCTTTTCACATTCCTCCTATCAGGGTTCAGAGTATTATAAGTGGAAGCAGAAAGATTGTTAAGGTCAGAAGGGAGAAAGGACACAAATGGAACAACTCTAAATCAACATGATTGATGGATTTATGAGCTCACAGAGACAGAGCCAGCATGAATAGGACCCATACCCTTCTGCACCAGATGGGGTCCTCAGTGATAAAAAAGACAAATGGACACACACCCCTAACCTTATTCCAGTGGCTATCAAGTGCTTCAATTGATAAGCACTTGAAGATGAAAAATTTAATGTTTTCATGGGAAAAATAACCAAAAAGTCTACTTATAAGGATACATGACAGGTCTGACAGTAGATTTCCAACAGAAAACATTCTCAGCATCATCTTTGGAGGTTCCGTTTCTCATGGTGTCATTTCAGGGACTTTTTTATTTTATCTTATTTTTAGTTTATATTTGTATATTTTATTTATATAATTTTCTCTCTTTTTACACTATAATTTTGTCACATATCTATTATGGCTTTCAGCTTTGTGTATTATATCATCCCTGAGTGTGTGAGTGGGACTCTGCTTCTATCCTAATATTTTTGCTTTTTCTGTGGCTCTTCTTCTTTTAATTTTAACCTATATCAATGTGATAGATTTTTGTTTTATCTTATTATATTGTATTTTATTGTTAGATTTTATTTTCTAATAAAATAAAGAAAGGAGATGGGTCTGGAATGGAGCAATGATATGTAGATGGGGAGGAACTATGATCAGGATACATTATATGAAAAAAATCTACTTTTAAAAATGATTTTTAAAAAAGTAAAAGAAAGAGAAAGCAAACAGAAGACACTTAAATGCCAGAAGAAGATT
>LR753735.1:89633-92133 GCA_902729485.2 Mus minutoides | reverse complement strand
ATCCATGGTTCTATTCACAACACATATATTGAATATTTGCATGCTTTTATTTGTAATAAATTTGATGTGCAGTTCATGTCAGATATTCAATACTTATTTTGTGTGGTTCTCCCTTTCCTCATGGGTCATTGGTCACCAACCAAGCTACAGACGGAGTTCAGACAGAAGTGGATATGAGACAAAAACTTGCAGAGAGACAGCTTTAGTGAAACAGGACTCCTTTATTGTTTCCGGGGAAGGGTATAAACGGGCTTTTGGGTTGCAGGCAGGAAGGGCTTATTGGTCATAACACAGTACTTAATTATCTGGGGGGGGGAAGGGCTCAGTGGAAATTAAGTGCTGAATCATTCAGCATTCACAAGAATCACTGTGCATGATCACCTTCCACAAGGCCAGGCACCTAAGCTTAGAGACAGTCTCCAGGTAATGTCAGTGGAGAAGGGGAGGCCCTGCTGAGAAAGGGAGTCCTCCATTTTCTGCTGACTTTGGAGAGTTATCCAAATATGGTAGACTGCTACATTAAAAGCAGAATCCTCCAACACGTTTGAATTAAGTGAATATGACTATTTGAAGATAAAGAATACACATTACTGTGTAAGTGAAACATAAATAACAAGATGTAAAGATGGATTAAATATTAAAATGATTAAACCATTACGTAACCAGACACATGGAAAATCTTACAAACTCCATAATAAGTATTTACTTCTAATTCCATGGAACAGATATTTTCTCTCTTCTCTAAACATGGCAATCGTAATAATAAATAAGTGAATTAAAAGAAAAACATTATGTAAACTTGTGATAGGAACTATAAAAAATAAAATATATTTCATATAAAATGTAATGTGAGCATTCTACCACCCTAAAAGACATTAATTTCACTAATTGGTAGCTATGCAGGAAAATCTGTGTGTTCTCTAAGGATTTTCTAAATTAATGACATGGCCACACTGATTCACTGTGATGAACTGCCATGGTATCAGGCTGATATTTTATTCTCTGTATGTGTTCTGAGTCTTTACACAAATATATTGAATTTTTTTGCTAATTATCTTATAATCAGCACAACCCACAAAATCTATTATATCCCTTGTAGTGTTGTGTTTTAGTAGCTTACTAGAAACCTGTAAAATAGAAATTGATTACTCACGCTTATATATTACTAAAATGCACAAAGCATCGGATATTGAAAATCATGTAACATTCACTTCCATATGTGTTTTGATAGTTTTCTCCTTGATTTGGAACACTTGACTTCTGCTGTTATGAACCAAAGCCTTGGAATTGACTTGTTCCTCTATAAAGGCTGAGATTCAAGCACTGCCTTCACACCTGTATTCCTGCAAGTTTGCTGGCAGCTGTCATTTTTGGTTTCTGCTCAGCTTCTCAAAGTTACTAATCATTGTAACTCTCATGAAATATTTTTTCAATGTGGATGAAATTCTACAAAGTAAAAACTTTGAATGTTATCAGAGAACTGGGAGGCAATGAGGGGGGTGTAGCTGCATGAGGTCAGATAACATTCTGATAAATTGTGTCAGGAGAAGCGAATGTAAACGTTTAACCTCTCATAATAAAAACCAAGATCCTCAGAATCTTATACTGTTTTTAAACCTTCTTAATCTTGGACAAATCATTTATCTTACTTGTGCTTTCGTTACTGTTCCCACAGAGTGAGGGTCATTACAATGGCTATGCTGTTGGATACGTATATGTCAACAACAACAACAACAAGAGCTGGAGTTGACCTCTATCATGTACCACTAGAGAAGCTATAACTACTTTTATCAGTTATCTGCAATGCCTAACTAGAGCCACCTATCTTGAAGCTACCTATGTTGGAGTGTCTGACAAGGAATATTAAAATAGTAGATGATCATTGCCCTACTACCTGGATTATTTCCACTGTCAACTTTAGATTAAAATTATAATCACAATTCAGAGAAAACTGCTCAGATGAGTTTGGACTTCATACAACAAATTATATCATGCTTAAGGGTTTAAAAGGGAAGTTATCTTAAGGTTTGGAGGAACCAGAATGTAATTGAGGCACACCTAGGCTCTTCACTCCCTCTGACAACACCAAACTCCAAGTATTAACTAGGCATATCTAGGCCCCAGTGTTTAAAAACTAATTTTCTCAGGGTTTGTAGAAAATAATTCCATCAATGAACATGGCAGGATCTGGGTTCCCTACTCTGCTTCCTTTATCCGACAGCATCTCTCTGCTGTCACAGGATGCTCTGAGCTCACATTGGTCCCACAAAATATTCCTATTCATTTTATTCTTTAAGTCTCACTAGTTTTTTTTTCTTTCACTGTCCCTCAGAAGAAAATTTGTACTTGAATAAATGAATCTCTTTTAAAAATTCTTCTAATTGGGGTAGATCTACCCAGAATAGCTTTCCTTTCCTTCATCTCAGTCAATTAACTGTTATTCTTATGTTTTTAACACTCCAAAATACACACATTCATACACACACAGCAGCTAGGAAAG
>LR753735.1:45109-89533 GCA_902729485.2 Mus minutoides | reverse complement strand
TTATGCCAAATGATCTCATTTCTTTTCCTAGGAGAGAAACATTTGAATTCCAAACTTCATCATTTCTAGATTGTTAGGTTGATTCAGTAGCATTTTCTCACATTCAGGGTGAAGTCTGAATACCTGCCTGTGCTCATGGAAAGATAACAGCTGTTTGATTGACTTGTACTTCCCCCTTGTCTCAAGACAAACTAATCATGTTCTGTGTATAAATTTTGCAATTCTGGTTTCATTAAATAATTCAAACCCATGACTAAAGATATTATTAAAATGATAACTCTATATACATAAAGGTGTTGAAGAGTCTTAGATGCCATGTTTTGAATTATGTGTGTATGTAATGTCAATCATGCATAGAACTCTGGTGCATTTCTCAGAAGGGGATATGGAGCCTGAACTGGTTACCTCCTATAGCCAAGCAGGACTACCAGTGGAGAGATAAGAATACCATCTCACCCACAAATCCTTCAACACCAAATTTGTCCCACCTACAAGTACAGGCATAAAGATTGAACAGAGTTTGAGGGAATGGCCAACCAAAAACTGGCCCATCTTGAGACCTATCCATGTGAGAAAGCCAACCCTGATACTATTAATGATACTCTGCTAAGCTTGCAGACAGGAGCCTAGCATAACTGTCACCTGAGAGGCACTGTCCTGCTGTAAATGCAAACAGATTAAAAGACCCACAGCCCAAAACAGGGAATCTTGTGGAAGATTTGTATACAGAATTGAGCAAGCCAGAGTATTTAAGTACATTGTAACAAGACCGAAGACCGACAGAGTCAACTAACCTTGTGCATTGAAGGCTCACAGAGTCTGAACGAAGGAGAATGCTGAGGCTGTACCCAGAACCCCTACACATTTGTACCTGATATGAGCTTTGTCTTCATATGGGTACCCTCACAATTGGAACAGAAGCTGTCTTTGACTCTGTTGCCTGCTGTTGGATTCCCTTTCCCTAACTGAACTGCCTGATTGGGCCTCAGTGGGAGAGGGTGTGCTCAACCCTGCTGTTTTGTAGCAATGAACACTACCAATGAAATAAAGAGGTAGCCTACAGAATAAAAGAAAATGTCTGAAAACTTGAAAGTTATATACGAGACTGAGGAATCTGAAGGGGTCTGCAACAATAGAAGAGGATCAACAATATGAACTAACCAGAACCCCCAGAACTCATGTCTCTAGCTCCATATGTAGCAGAAGATGGCCTAGTCGGCCATCATTGGGAAGAGAGGCCCCTTGGTACTGCAATCTTTATATGCCCCAATACAGGGGAACTCCAGGGCCAAGAAGTGGGAGTGGGTGGACAGGGGAGCAGGGAGTGGGGAGGGAGGAGGGGACTTTCGGAATAGCATTTGAAATGTAAATTAAGAAAATATCTAATAAAAAAATTGGAAAAAAAAAGAATCTAAACTCTAAAAAGAACTAAAGAACCTAAATATTATAAACTTAAAAAATGGCAATGAGAGGCCCCTTGGTCATGCAGACTTTATATGCCCCAATACAGGGGAACGCCAGGGCCAAGAAGTGGGAGCGGGTGGGTAGGGGAGCAGAGCCGGGAGGGGGAGGGTATAGGGAACTTTCTGGATAACACTTGAAATGTAAATGAAGAAAATATCTAATAAAAGTTGAAAAAAATGGCAATGAAACAGAGTTATCAAAAGAAGAAATGCATAGACTAATTAACAGATACAAATGATTTCAATCTTCCTAACTGTCATAAAACTTAATTTATAATACTTTCAAGAGTCTATCTCACCCTAGTCAGAAAGGCTATCATTAAGAAAATAAATGCTAAGTGCTTAGAAGGATGTAGAAAAGGCGAATCTCTAATCACCATTTGGGGGACATGTAATTGCTGTGGTTATTATAGAAATTGGTATGGAAATTTCTCAAAATATCAGAAATAGAATTGTCATATGGTCCACTACACCATTGTTGGGCATGTTCACAGAGGATTCTAAATCTTTCTAGAGAAATACTTGTACATCCACATTCACTAATGCTTAATAAGTGAGGTAACCATGTGTGTGTGTGTGTGTGTGTGTGTATGTGTGTGTGTGTGTGTGTGTGTGTGTGTGTGTGTGTGTGTGTGTGTGTAGGTAGGTAGGTAGGTATTCTCCCTTTCCTCCCTTACAGAAACCCCTTACTTTGTAAGCTATTTTTTCTAAAGGACTTTGGGTGCATGTACCATGTGCGAGTGACCTGGTCTATTAGAGGAACATCTTGGTGCCAATACTGAAGACCTCCCTACCAATTATGGGCAGGGTAGCCCCAGAGGCTTCTCAACAACAAAAACAGTTGTCAGTGCTCTTGGAAACCTAGAAAATATAAACGCTAAGTCCTTATTGCCTCTCACTGAAAACACTCATACTTTGGCTGCAGAATTTAAGCCATAACTGAGAGGATTTTATCCTTAACACTTTCATAGGAACAAAATGTGCTACACATTCCACAAAGAAAAGGAGAAAAAAAAATCATGGCCTGAATCAGCATAACTTCAGTGCTACAATACAGATCTGCCAGGTAAGATGTACAACAGGGACTTGCATGTTATAACGATAACCAATCACATTTTGCTTTGATCAGAATCTGTTTCAAAAAGAGAATTCATGTTTGGAGTGATGAACCTAGTCAGAACCTCATGGATCAGGATATCATAAACCCTAGGGATTTATGTTCAAATTCTAGAAGTAAAACTAGCACTGTTATATTGTTGAGTGGATATGCTGTCAAACAAACTTCAGAATATTTATGCTTACACCCATAGATGGATGCAACACACAACCTTTGGCCAGAGAAGCTTTTTGAGGTATAGAACAGCCAAAATAGAGACCCAAGATTGTCAGAATACAGAGAGTAAGTGACTACTGGATGCTCAGCCTTATGAAGGACATATTTTATTTAATATATAAATTAGCATTTGATCAGACGCCAAAAATTTGACAGAATTTGTTAGAGAGGAAAGGAATGAGGATTGAGGGAGCAAAATAGAAATGATGAAGGTGGAAAAATGTCTTAAATACTCTGTAGAGGTTAGGTAGTGTGTGGGGAATTGGATGATGATATGATCAAGACATGGTATATGTACATGAAATTGCCAGAGAATAAATAAAACGCATTCTAAAAAAAATTGAAAAATTCACAAAACAAATTTTGGACAAATAGTACATAAATAGATTCCACTGTATGGTCTATAGCTCAACATATCTGCTTAATTTAGTGATTCTGGATTGGATACTGCTTTTAAACCTGATGCTAGGCCTCTATTTTGATATACTATATTTACAGGAGATTTAATATCTGATAAATACAACCCTAGAGACATCTGGCTCCCTGTCCACTTACACTAAAATTGGAAGCAGAATTTTCCAAATTTTAATCTTTATATAGCTCAGATAATAATATATGCTTCAGGAAAAAATGAAAGCACCACATCTTTTACCTCCCATCAAGTAGTCCTTTATAGGCTGAATTATAGTTTATATGCATTAATATTCATAATTTGCTCTCAATTAGTTTATTTCTCTCACCTACTAAAAGGTAAAATCTTAACTATTTGTAATATCGCTGTGTTTCAATAAAGGTATTCAATGTATGTGGATAAGGAATCATTCAGATATTGGACAAAAAAATGCAACAAGATATCCAATTAGCAAAAATTTTGACTTTCATTAAGTTCCTTAAATAGAAAATGTTCATTATATGCTTTATGGTTCTACTGAACTTTAATTCATTTAGTGAAGGTGAAATATCTAATACCAAAGTGTTCATACATCAGGATAAAATGTGGAATTTCTTTGGACTACGTAGCTTAGGAATACTTCAAAATTCCCTATGTATTCTTAGTCTAAGCGCATATAACTTCTAGGACTCCTGTTTTCAGTCTTACTCAAGAAATGAATGACCAAATTCAATAAAGCCCCTGCATGCAGAGAACCACTGTGATTTGGAGCAAATTTCTGCTCTAGTGTATTTACTAATATGAGTCTCTCTTTTCAGCCATTGTTGCAAATATCTTATTAAGCCAGAGGTAAATACAGGGTGTTTTCTGTAATGAGTTTTCTTCAGAAAATTCTAGAGCTACCTAGGATAATAAGAAAACTTGTTTAAAAATGAAGACTGCCAAATACCCTCAGATTAAAAAAATCAAGTGTCTTCCAGTAAGGTTCATTGTGCTGCAATGTAGTATATTATTTCTAATAGATAATATCAAGTTTAAAGTAAGAAAGAACCAGTAATTTAAAATTCAAATCATAGTTTTACTTTTCCATTAAGTTCAAACCATATTCTCAATGTTATGGTCTACTTGAAAATATATGCCAAAGGATAGGAGTATACTTTACAATTATCAATCACAGAAAGCAAACTACGAGTATGGAGAATGCAAAATGAGAGAGAGAGAGAGAGAGAGAGAGAGAGAGAGAGAGACAGAGACAGAGACAGAGAGACAGAGACAGAGAGACAGAGAGACAGAGAGACAGAAACAGAAGCAGAGATAGAGAGACAGAGATAGCTACAGAGACAGACAGAGATATGGGGTGTGGAGAAGATTGAAAGAGACATATGATTTACAGTTTAACACAATGTCACTCACTTTCCTATGTGTTAAGTAGGGCTTACTTGAAGATATTAAACATATAATCAGTATGAAGTCACTTTATAGTGTCAGTGATGTTCCTGAAACATTTGTTACTTGAGAACTACTTGCAAACAATATTTTTACTTCTATCAAGAACCAGAAAAAAAAAGGTTTAACCAATTTTAGAAAAAAAAATTAACCCACTTTGATATCTTTAATTATTAGGTTAATAATGTTAATCAAAATGTGTCTAAGTCAGGAGAAATAACTGTTTTCATAACAAAAGTTAAAATTTGCTTATCATATGATATAAATGTATGTTGATCCAGCAATGTCATGAGTGGACTTTTATTCTAAGAAATTTTATCATTCTACAGTTTATGAATTAATAATTATATATTTGCTATAGTTAAATATTTCACAATTAGTAAATTAGAAACATCCACATAGAAACCAGAGTACTTGCCAGTTAACCTGATTCCTCAGTACAACCTTAGTGGAGTTTTTACATTAGGTCAGTCTCCCATTAAGAAACAAAATGAGGCTGCCCTACTTTGAATAAGTACAGGACATGAACCTTTCCTTTCAACTATAAAAAGAGCTGTTGATTTTTGTCCCAATTTTAATCCATTCTCTCACAAAGATAGAACAATTATGAGTAAATAACACTAAGTAAAGTAAACCCCCCCATTCGTTCTTGCCATAATTTAGAGTGTAATTGCCAGAGATAATAGATATGGAGGATTTCAAGTGATATAGACTGGAAAATTTCTATTCCTTTTGAGTCGATGAAGCCATAGAATATGTTTATCATTACCAACTCATTATATATTTGAAAAAAAACTTGCTTTGACAATAATTCATGTAAAATGCCAAAATTTTGACATTTTTATACGGATGCACTGAGTCAAAATGAACTTTAGATTTTATAGGCATGACATTATTTCCCCTGGATTTTAGGATAGAATATCTGAGAAAAAGAGAAACTAATAGAATAATAGACTCTCTTATTTGCACTGAATATAATTCTAGGTGCTTGTATTGGTGTGACTCATGACATCTTTGCCAGTTTCTAGATGAAGTAAGAATATCTAAAAATAATTGAAACATGATATACAGCCAGAATAGTGAGTATGTACTTTTTGCCTTTCAGTTATTTTTCCTCTCCAAGAGATTGACTAATTCTATAAAACTGTGTACTAATCATGTCTTAGATGACTATTGAATTCCATAAGCCAAAATCTTACAGAGATTGTCCATTTGAGAATTTCTAGTGGTACTTGGTGAAAAGTCGGAATACATTTTTGAAGAAATTAGAACATCTAGATTTTAGAAGTTAGGACCTCAAAATAAAACAATAATTGAAGACAAATAAATACAAACTATATAGTAATTAAAGTAATTTGAATGAAGCAATTAAAAAGTTTCTGTTATGAATTTTCTAATATTTATAAATGGAGAAAGTTAAAATTGGTATTTATTATAGCTCAACATAGGGCAATATCTTATGGTACAAATCATTTTATGGTGCTGAAGTTCAATGCTGTTTTTTTTTTCCTAAATTTAATCTCATTCCTTAGAAATATAAAATATTGCTAGATGAATGAGACAAAGCAAAATAAACTCAGTGTGAAGAACATGTTTCCTAAGTGGATAAAACCCAGTTTACCTTCTGTGAGGTAAAAATGTTGCTGCATTTAGTTCATTCTGTAATAGCTGTTCTGGCATAGTGTTTATTTTTGTTAGTAAACTGCTAATTGAGATAGCTGCTTAGACTCTCAGATTTATTTTTTTNCTAGATGAATGAGACAAAGCAAAATAAACTCAGTGTGAAGAACATGTTTCCTAAGTGGATAAAACCCAGTTTACCTTCTGTGAGGTAAAAATGTTGCTGCATTTAGTTCATTCTGTAATAGCTGTTCTGGCATAGTGTTTATTTTTGTTAGTAAACTGCTAATTGAGATAGCTGCTTAGACTCTCAGATTTATTTTTTTTCAACTTTTATTAGATATTTTCTTCATTTACATTTCAAGTGTTATCCAGAAAGTTCCCTATATCCTCCCCCCTCCCGGCCCTGCTCCCCTACCCACCCGCTCCCACCCCTTGGCCCCGGTGTTCCCCTGTATTGGGGCTTATAAAGTCTGCATAACCAAGGGGCCTCTCTTCCCACTTATGGCCAACTAGGCCATCCTCTTCTATATATGCAGCTAGAGACACAAGCCCAGGGGGTACTAGTTAGTTCATGGTTATTCTTCCACCTATAGGGTTGAAGACCCCTTCAGCTCCTTGGGTACTTTCTCTAGCTCCTTCTTCCTTGGGAACCCTGTGTTCCATCTAATAGCTGACCGTGAGCTTCCACCTCCATGCTTGCCAGGCATTGGTATATTTTCCCCTGAGACCGCTATATCCGGGCCCTTTCAGCACCATCTTGCTGGCATATGCTATAGTGTCTATGTTTGGTGACTGATTGTGGGATGGATCCCTGGCAGCCGCAGTCGTTGGGCCCATCCTTTGGATTGAGCTGCACAAATGCTCCCTTTAACTCTTTAATTACAACATCTTTTAGAATTATGGCAGAAAAAAAAAAAAAAAAACAGGCCATTGATAAGTTTCTTTAAGGGAATTAATGGGCATCAGAGCAAATGTTGAATCACAAAACTGAATGTTAAAAGTTTACAGTGCTTGTTGATCAAAGTTAATGGAAGGAGAAGGATGAGGCTGGAAGAGACCAAGAGAGCTAAGAAGCTGAGTGTTTCTCTGACAAGTGCATTTTCACAATTCACAATACACAAGGTATTTCCCAACTTACTTTGAATTTTCTACTTGACCTACATTTTTTTAGCATCATTTCTTCAATACTTATACATTTTGCTTACTACTGAAAGATATGTTTTAAAGCATAAAATGTGAAAACACCCAATAATTAAAACTTGGGGAAAACTTTCTGATACCTGATTTCTAAAATAGAAAAAATTATTTCAAAATACAGGGAAATGGCAGTTTGGTTGAAACATATTTTAGTATTTTACCAATACAGATATGGATTCTTGCAGCCAACCATTGGAGTGAGCACAGGGACCCCAATTGAGGAGTTAGGGGAAGGACTGATGAAGTTGAAGAGGTCATGTCTAGCATCAATGGGAGGGGAGGCCCTTAGTCCTGTGAAGGCTTGATGCCCCAGTGTAGAAGAATACTAGGGTGTTGAGGCTGGAGTGCATGGATGTGTAGGGGAGCACCCTTATAGAAGCATGGTAGAGGGGGATGGCATAGAAGGTTTGCAGAGGGGAAACCAGGAAAGGGGATAACATTTGAAATGTAAACCAATAATATATCTAATTAAAAAATAAAAAAGAAAATGACATATTATTGAATATTTGGGATATTTTTATTCACCTATACCTGGCAAATATTACAACTATAAAATATAAAAACAAATAACAACTTATCCTGTATTTCGCTAGATTCGTGTTAGTCACTGAATTTAATGTATGTGCTAAATAGAGAATGTGTTCAGACTACTGATTCAAGTTTTCTTCCTTCCTTCCTTCCTTCCTTCCATCCTTCCTTCCTTCCTTCCTTCCTTCCTTCCTTCCTTCTTTCTTTCTTTCTTTCTTTCTTTCTTTCTTTCTTTCTTTCTTTCTTTCTTTCTTTCTTTCAGCTTACATGATAAAGATTTTCTTTAGTACTTAACAAAAAACAAATTTGCATGATCAGCTTTCCATATGATAATATAGTTCAATGTTTCAAATTAGAAAGAGGGAAAATTAGGAAACAGAAACACCTTAATAGCATTTTAACAGTATATTTTGGTAATGACCTTAGCAGCATGTTATAGATGCTTATCCTTTAAAGTAGGCTTTTGGTTGTATGCCTGAGAGACTAAAATGTGCATATCTTTTAATAACTAAAACAAAATATGCACTCAGAAACTCTGCTTGAATGCAGGGATCCATGCTTCCAGAAAGTTCCTTCACTGGCAAATGTAGTGCCAGTCCTTTCTCCTTCTCTTTACTGGAGTGTCATCCTCATGACACAAATCTATCAAAAAGGATAAGTTGGCCACGGTAGGGCAGCTGGGGAACCTCAATCAACAAATTGATATTCTTAAAATTGTAGGTACTTTGATCCTATATCAATTGTTTTGGATAAGTAAATTTGTCAAAACAGCTCTGTCTCCCCTTCCCCACTCCTTTCTTCCCACCCTTACACTCATTGACTCTTTCCCTTGTCCTATAAATCTCAGACATACCTGTATTTTCAATATTCAACAGGATGTGATACATGAAATATCTCCTTGTCTTTATTCAGCTCAAGCTAAAATAGCTAAGACTTCTCTCTCTGTTGACAACTTTGATTGTCTGTCTTGAGTGTCCCTACCTCTGTACAATAGATACATACTTTTTTTATTCAGATGGAAACCACATATACTCTTTAGTATCTGACTCTTTATTACAGTGTGGTTAATAGATGCACCCCTCAATTTTCTAAGATGGATGAAAGTCTACCTTGTCAACAAAGTTTCATTAAGTGTCACTCTGGAAGATTAAAAAAAATTTAACATTGTTATAGATAATCATTCTATAATTTTAATGAAGAATATTGTGTTTATATAATTAAGTTATTGTACATAAATTATAAGTCATTTAATGTAGGTATATCTACGATATAAGATTAAGTACTTTCAAAACTATATACTATGGAGAGGATCCCCACCAACACTCTACCAGCCTGCATAATTCCATTCATTCTCCTGGCCCTCTGGGCTTCTCTCCAGTCTCTTCCCATACATGATCCTGCCCCGTTTCCTCTCCCTTTCCCCTTTCCCACTCAGGTCCCTCTCTCCTTCTGCCTCCCATGAAACTGTTCTTCCCCTTTCTAAATAGTATTGAAGCATACTTATTTGGGTCTTCCTTTTTGTTAAAATTCATATAGTCTATGAGTTGTAGCATGGGTATTTTGTACTTTTCCCCTAATATCCACTAATCAGTGAGTACATAACATGCATGCCCATTTGGGTCTGTGTTATCTCGCTCAGGGTGACGTTTTCTAATTCTATCCATTTGACTGAAAAATTCATGATATCCTTGTTTTTAATAGCAGAGTAGTATTCAATTGTGCAAACAAATTAGATTTTCTGTATCCATTCTTCAGTTGAGGGACAGTGGGGTTTTTTTCCAGCTTCTGAGTATTATAAATAAGAGTGATATGAGCATAGCGGAGCATGTGTCCTTGTGGCATGGTGGAGCATCTTTTGTGTATATGCTCAGGAGTGATATAGCTGGGTCTTCATGTAGAGCTACATCCAATATTTTGAGGAAAGACCAGATTGATTTCTAGGGAGATTGTAATGCAAACCCACCCACAAAGACAGTGTTCTACTTTCTCCATATTCTTGTCAATGTGTACTATCACTTGAGTTTTTGATCTTAGCCATTGTCATTGGTGTAAGGTGAGACCCCAGGATCTTTTTGATTTGCATTTCCCTGATGACTAAGGATGTTGAACACATCTTTAAATGCTTCTCAGCCATTTGCGATTCTTCTATTGACAATTCTGTTTACCTCAGTACCCCATTTTTAATTGAGTTGTTTTGATTTATTGGATTATCACTTCTGCATATTTTGGGTATTAGTCCTCTATTAGATGAAGGATTAGTGAATATACTTTACTAATCCGTAGATTGTTCTTTTGCTCTATTGTTAGTGTCCTTTGCCTTACAGAAGAAGCTTTTCAGTTTCATGAAGTCCCATTTGTCAATTGTTGATCTTAGTGACTGAGCTGTTGTTCTGTTCTGGAATTTTTCCCTCATCCCAATGAGTTAGAGGCTATTTCACAATTTCTTTTCTATTTGATTAAATGTATCTGGTTTAATGTTAAGTTCCTTGATCCACTGGACTTGATATTAATACAAGGTGATAAATATGGTCTACATGCAGACCAGGAGTTTTACCACAACCATTTTTGAAGATGCTATCCTTTATCCAATGTATGTTTTTGCCTCTTTGTCTATGCTCAGGTATCCATAGATGTGTGAGTTAAATTATGGGTTGTCAACTCTATTCCACTGATCAACTATCTGTCTCTATACTAGTATCATGAGTTTTGGGTTCTTTGGGAATTTTTGTTTTGTTTTTCTATTTTATTAATATTTTTCCATAATACATCTTGAGGTCAGTGATGGTTATTCCCCCAGAAGTTCCTTTATTGTTGAGAATACTTTTTGCTATCCTGGGATTTTTGTTTTCCTATATGAAGTTGAGAATTGCTCTTTCCATGCCTGTGAATAATTGTTTTGGGATTTTAATGGGAATTGTATTGAATCTGTAGATTTCTTTTGGTGAGGAGGCCATTTTTACTTTGTTAATTCTACCAATCCATTACCTGGGGAAGATCTTCTCATCTCCTAAGGTCTTCTCAATTTCTTTCTTCAGGGACTTGAAGTTTTACTACATTCACATCTTTCACTTGCTTGGTTAGAGTTACACCAAGATAATTTATATTATTTGTGGCCATTGTGAAGGGTGTTGTTTTCCTAATTTTTTTCTCAGCCTGTTTGTCATTTGTGTAAAGGAAAACTACTGATTTGTTTGAGTTACTTCTATATCCAGCCAATTTACTGAAGTTGTTTATCAGCTATAGATGTACTCTGCTAGAGACCTGGGATGCAAGAAGTTTAAAGGACTTAATGGGGCTGGCCTTCTCCAAAATTACCATCAGTTTGAATATGGGACCTAAAGAGACCACCTCCAGTAGAAAGACAGGGCACCCAGGGGATGGATGGAACCATCCACCTACCTTCAAAAATTTTGACCCAGAATTATTCCTGTCTAAGGAAAATGCAGGGACAAAATATTTAACAGAGATTGATGGAAAGGCCATCCAATGGCAGGCCAAACTTGGGATCCATCTCATGGGCAGTCACCAAACCCTGCCACTATTATTTATACAATGTTGCAATGTTCTGCTTGCAGATAGGAATCTAGTGTGGCTGTCCTCTCAGAGGCTCTACCAACAGCTGACTGAGACAGATGCAAACGCTTATACCCAACCATTGGACTGAACTTGAGGACCCTAATGGAACAGTGAGAGGAAGGATCAAAGGAGCTCACAGGGGTTGTAACCAAATAGGAAGAATAATAGAATCAACTAAATAGGACCCCTCAGAGCTCCCAGAGACTGAGCCACCAACTAAAGAGTATGTGGGTGGGTTTGTGGACCCTGGCACAGATACAGTTGATGACTGCCTTATCTGACCTCAGTTGGAGAGGATGTGCCAAAACTTGTAGAGACTTGATGCCCCAGAGAAGGGAAATACCTGAGCAGGTGTGAGAGGGGGTGGGTGGGTGGGTGGCAGAACACCATCTCAGAGCCAAAGGAAAGGGAAGATAGGGCAAGAAGTCTGGGAATGGGAACAGGATGTGGAGCTACATTTGTAATGTAAATAAACAAAATGATTTAACAAAAAATGTATACTATGAAAAATAAGTTTCTTTCCTAGGTCTTTTTCTATTTACATGTCCAGTATTCTGTGTTTGCAATTTCATATCTTGGCTTTCTAAGTAAGTGTAGCTTATTGCACTCTCCTGTTCTCTTTCCAGCTGTGTAATCCTGTCCTTATTCATTCTGTCATTTAGATGTTAATGTAATTTACAGAAATGTTCTCCTGCCAAAGGCTGCTGAGTTTCTTTCCCAGAATTCAGAGTTTACACAAATACCACACTGAGTATACACATCTATTATTTCAAAACCTAAAAATGAGCCTGGCATATAAGTTCCCAAAAATTCAATAAATTAGGTGAACAGTACATGCATTTTAATTTTGAGTTATATTTTTTAAATGTAAATTATGTAAACTTTACGACTTTAAACTTTTTCAGTGTTAATTATATAGTAACAAAACTGAAAATTATCAAAATTTTAATATTGAATAATCTAAACTAAAATTGTACTTTAACCTAGACTTGTTTTTTCTTCTTTTTAAGTCTGAATGAAGTTGTATTAAGTTTGGCCATGTTTTAGATCCACTTTTTAATTTCCAAATGTCTTTGCTATACCTTCAGCAGTGACTGGTAACAAAATGAGAATTCTTAATTCGTATTTTGTTTTGTTGTGTTTTTTGGTTTTGTTCTGGTTTGTTTTTTCTTGTTTTGACTTTATCCACTCTATTAATTTCAGATTAGTAGTCGAATCGGATGTCCCTACCTTTATATTTAACTAGACAGGATTCATAAATAGAACTAGCAAAAAGTCTTGTAAGTGATGACTCATAACTTTTTATACTTATGTTCCTTTTTGCATGTCTTGTCAGCTATTTTCTTTACAACAAATGTTACCTACCTTATTTTTTTACAGTTTATTACAGAGACTATATGAAGAATTCTTTTTGTTGGATTTGTTTATTTGTTTTGTTTTCCGACACAGGGGTTCTCTGTGTAGTCCTGGCATTCCTGAAACTCAGTTTTTAGAACAGACAGACTGGCCTCCAACTCAGAGATCCATCTGCCTCTGCTACCTGCATGCTTGGATAAAAGGTGTGCACCACTGTGGCCCAGTGTAGATAGAATTTTTTTTAAAACTGTTTATATTATAGAAAATAATATAAATTAATCTTATAAATTAATCTCCAAATATCAATAAATAATTCTTCAGTGTAACAAACTATCTTCAACTATGGCACTTCAGTAGACAACAACTATTCATCCTAATACTTTATCTTCTGCTTGTCAATACAATTGATGCTTTAATAAACACTCATAGTGCCATATTATTATACTTATGTGGACTAAAATCTAGTAATGAATTTGAGGAATATAATTGTTAAATTAAATTTTCTGCATTATTAGATACTGTAGAGAGCCGCTGTAAGCTGACAGCATTCACCATTAAAAAATGGCGCTGGCATCTGGCATTCTCCCATATGATCCTTGGAATGTTCTTTGTCCTTTGGGAAAAGACCTCCAAGTCACAGAGCCCATTCCTGGGGCGCCTTAGGTTTATGGCTTAGCAGCCAATCCTATGGGAACACGTTGCCTTAGGGCTGCCTCAGGGGTTATAAGAGGCCGAGCCCTCCGGGGATGCCTTTGTCTTCCTCCTCATGATTAAAGTACGCTACAGAAGGATCCTTTGCATGTGTCCACATGAATTCTTGCTGGCGAGAAATTAGCACGGGTCACAAGATACTCTTGATATGTTTCACATTGTTAGAACATTTTGCATTCCTTTCACATCTTTCACTATCATTAATATTGGCTTTTAATTTTTTAGTTTTAAGTGGACAAATTATATTTGATTGTTTCACCTAATTACCTTGCATATTAATATGTTGAACTAGATATTTTAATTACTTGATTATATGTTTGTGTCTTGAAAATGAAATCTACCTTTCTTTGGCTTTGTTGTGTCTTTTCTGTGGAGTTTGAATCCAAGGGACTATATGGTATGGAATTTATCTTTACTGAATTATTCCCATTCATGTGATTATTACACATGAATGCATGCATGTGTAGATTTATGCTCTTGTAGACACTAAAATACAGTATCAAAACCCTGGGATGTATAGTTACAGGTTTTTGCAAAAACCTTGACATCCTATATGGGCTTTGTGATAGTATGCTCTTAAATATCAAGCCATTATCCAACACACTCTATGATTTTTACTCAGCATAGTCTATTGCTCAATGACAATAAGGAATGTATGTATGTATGTTTGTATGTATGTAGAGAAATAGATGATACATAAATATTTGAATAGCACCTGTGTACTATTAATTGTTACTCTCTTGTAGACACACTTTCAGTTTCTACAACCAGTAATTTCTAAATTATGAATCTTTTTATATTTCTAGTATTTCTGTTCTTCTCTGGCCATCTATCTATATGGCCATAGTTGAGCACAGATTTTCTTAATGTTTGCCCTTTGGCTACAGATATATAAAGTAAAATGTATCACTCTATTTACTTTTATGTTTTAATTATAAAATGACTACCTTTCTTTTTTTTTTTTTTCTTTCTTCATAGCCTGTATGTGGTTTACTACTTTTTAAAAATCTTGATGATTCTGCATATTGATGAGTATTGTATAATCATGTATACACACTGAATTGAATGATCTAATGGTTTAGGTTACTTATTTAGATATTACTTTTTTGTACCTCCTGATTAAAGTTACTTTGTCAAGAACTTTTTTATTATATCATGAAAACTATTCCTTTTTAAATGTTTGAATACTTTTTGTATTGCTTTAGTACTTGAATGAATATTTATTAAATTTGTTTTTAAATGATCAAAAAATTTAAATTTATCAACATTATTTTATGAATTTTCTTAGGAACTATTTTAGATAAAATACAATTTATTTTACTCAGACTAATAGTGAATACTAACTAAATTATCCATATTTTTTAAAATCCAGAATATATCTATAACTATAAATTTTGTTGGTTTGCTTGTTTTGATGGTTTGATTGTTGCAGTTAGACCGCATTAACCTCCAGCAGTTTTCTTATTTCATTTAGAAGTTTTATGTAATCCAATTCTTTCTTAGTGATTAAGTTCTTGTATCCTGTAAGCAATCTTAATAATATAATTAAAACCTGATAAAAATTGTGTACCACTAAAATGTAAGTAATACATTTCTTTAGAAAAGCATGGTTTTTATTGTCAGGAAACTAAATAATTGCTATATATAACATCATATTCTACACCAGGACACCAAGTACTAGGGCTTCATTTGGGTTCGACAAGGTTCAAACTTGCTTTTTTGTTGATTCTTCTCAGCTCAAACTAAGTTTCTTTTTATGATAAGATTAGAAGAAGGAAAGCATTCTTGTCAATTTTGAGCATCAGGGGAACATATGCAATGTCCAGAAGGCAATTACCATGAGCTCAGTATTTATATTCTAAGTATAGAGTTCATGTTCATGACAAAACTAAACATTACATTTGATAAACATAGCATTTTACAGCACTATATATCTACAAAATAAATACCCCTTATCCCTCCAAGTTAAAAACGTATAGTAAATTTTACATCTTTTTCTACTTGCATGTTTTAAAAAAAGCAAAATCTATACTGCTTATTTATAGTCTGTATTGCAGATTTATTATAAAAAGACTTTTCTTTCACAAAATATCACTGCACAAAACTGTATTATACACATAGACAGTGGCTGATTTGAAATTTAGAGGTGTACTTACAATTCCTTGTAATATTTTCCACAGAATATAATGTACATAAGTGAATAAACAGATATTTAAATTGAGGCATTGTTTGCATCTCTGCTTAAAACTGTGCTGCTAGATATGGGTAGTTGGTAAACACTGATCATAATTAAGTTAACTAAAATTAAAGTAATTTTAAAAGTCAGAACTTAAACTGCCACATCACAATAAAATATCAAGTAGTCAATAGTCAATAACACATAGTGACCCCTGCTGTATGCATGAAATGACGACTTCTTTCATGGCATCAACTACACTGGAAGAATGGTGTTCTGAAGTTTACAAGCAGTTATCAACCCATCATGTTCAAGAAGCTCAAAAGTGCAACCATATTTTGAAGTTGAATGCAGATGGCAGGTTTTTAATTTGAAGAAATCGACCATATTTTGATTATAATTCAATTTGTTTGGTTTTGATGTTGTTTTGAGGTTTATTAGGCAAGCTCATTCTCTCTGCTCCCAGGCATCAGAATAAACAATGAATGGAATACTTAGTCCCTTAGAGAGATCTGGTTTCTACAATTCGTGCACAGAAAAATTCTATCTACATTACTTTAAAATTTTCATTTATATGTAACAAGATATATTTTGCACAAAGACAAAGAAAAGATAAAGTTTCTTCTGACCTAGTCTATGGACCATTATATTTTGCTTATATTACTTAGGAGATTGCATAAGCTAACAGTTATACAGTAGTGACTAGAGTCATCCTTTCATGTGCTTTCTGTCTATGCTTGTGTGTGTGTGAAAGAGAGGTTTAATGTGATTTTTCTGCTTTTGCTGCAAGCATATTGTATATAATTTATTCATAAGAAGCATACAAAAGTATCATATTTATGAAACCATATCATGCCATAATAGGGAATACAATTCTCCATTAGAACGTCTCCCTTTAGCATCGTCCCTTTGAGGAAGTACGTTTTTTTCATGGTTTGTTTTTATAAGCAATGGTCTTTGTTAACATGGTTATTGTGAGCAAACAGCTGTCACTTAGTTTCAGACACTCAGTCTGTGCTGCTGGACTTTTTACATAATTATAGCTGACACTGTGTGTGTAAGGGTGTAAGGGTGGTGCACTAGGTCTTCCTCTCTGTGCCTACACTGACCATGAACATGAATATCCTCTTACCTTAATTTTAAGTTACTGAAATACATGACAAAAGGTTGTAAATGTTTTAGAGATAGCTCAAAATGACTTTTTTTTCCCACATACTGAATCACCAGGCAGCAGGAATAAATTAACTTAATCATAATTTTAATACATTATAAATATTTTTACCTTACACTACATACAGATGTTTTCTATTTCACTGATATAAACATTAACTTTACTCAGACAATGTTTATAACTTTTTATTTGAAGCTCTATTAGTTCAAATATGTCCCAAGTTAGGTGTGTTTTGATGAACACTGTCTATATACTTAAAAAATGGACAAGGATAAAAATGAAAATAACTAGCCTCACTTCATTAAAATCTCTTTCCAATAAACAAATTCATGTGCATGATTTAAGACACTCATACTTATTATGTAACAGAATGAATTCATTTCTACCACGTAATCAAATGAAGTGAAGGCTTTGTTGTGACTTTGATGTTTGGAAGAAAGCAATTATACTGTGACATAAAAGCATGCGGCAAAGATGAATAAGAGCTCTATTAAATTATTGAGGGGAAATGAGATTGACAAATCATACAAGATTCTATAGAAAATAACATTAGGCTATACTGTCATATACATTTTTAACTCGCAGAATATAAGACTCTAAATTATCATGGGGATAGCCTATTTCCACAGACAAGTAAATGTCTTTAATTATGTAAGTATATTGAATGCAACTGTTGAAGTTTTAGTCACACTGGCCTTTCCCTACATATTTCATACATTTACTGACTCTGAATAGTGTGTCAGCAAGAGAGCCTCATTTGTCGATTGAATTCAACCTAAAGAACTGACTGTTCTTCCACATGAATAAAGCAGCTAGCTCACAGGCAACTGTGAAGGAACCTAAGAACTGACCTGGTGTGTCCAATTTACTTAGTGGACATGTCTTCAAAAGCAATACATAAGTTTTTAAAATGTGTGATAACAATGTAAAGAAAGAGATACAGTGACCAGGTTGAGGATTAAAGGATACAGATGATTAAGGAAACTAGGTGTTAAAGTGTGAAAATTGGTTTCATAATTAAAATAATCGAAGACTCTGGAGAAAGGTCTAATATGTAGTGAGAAATCTATATTTGACTACATGCAGGGGAAAATGATCTTGTCTATAGTTATGATGATTACATCTGAGTGGTTTTAGATACAGACTGTTGTCTAAGCAGATTCATGCTGAGGACAGAAATTCTTCTATTTGGGTCACATTGAATGAGTTGTGAGTAAGTAAACCTTGTCTGGCTGTGACTGAAATGAATAATGTGGATAAAAAAAGAATAACCAGAGTGTTCTTGTGAGTTCTATGGGAGCTAATGTAACTTGGAAAGGATCTGACTTGCAGAAGTAGCACCTACAATTCTCAGAAGGTAGCAATGTTTTGGCTTTCCATGCTTTCCATTTCTGTTGCTAGATCATGGTGCCATAAAGAATGTTTCATTTTTATGTTTCCAGTAGTCTCCACCTGTTTTAGGATTGCCTCAAGGAAACACTTTGATCAAAGCATCCTGGGGGGGGGGGGCTTTTTGAGGGAAGACAAGGCTTCCAATTGGGAACACCAATTGAGACTCCAATTGGGTTTGAACAAAAAACAGGAATTGAGGCAGAATCCATTAGAATGCTTCTTACCTGCTTACTCCTCAAAGTTTACTTGGCCGTCTTTCTTATAGCACACAGGAATACCAGTCCAGAGCAAGCAACATCCACATTGACTTGAGCCCTTCCACACCAATCACTAATTAAGAAAAATGCCCTGCTGTCTTGACTATACCTCAGTTCTTTTTTTAATTAGATATTTTCTTAATTTACATTTCAAATGCTATTCTGAAAGTCCCCCCCTCCTTGCTCCCCTGCCCACCCACTCCCACTTCTTGTCCCTGGCATTCCCCTGTATTGGGGCATATAAAGATTGCAGTGCCAAGGGGCCTCTCCTCCAAATGATGGCTGACCAGGTCATCTTCTGTTACATATGATGCTAGGGACACGAGTTCTGGGGGTTCTGTTTAGTTCATATTGTATACCTCAATTCTTATGGAGGCATTGTCTCAGTTGAGGTTCTCTCCTCTCAAGAGACTTTAGTTTGTATCAAGATGACATGCACCAATCACACTACCAAATCATTTTTCTAAACTCATTTTTCATCTGAATGAGTTAAAATGGTCTCCTAGTTGAAATCCCTTATGCATGTCTGAAATCACAACACTTGGAATATAGAAGAAGAAGCTTGCTAGATTTAAGTCAGCCTAAATTTCACACCGACTGTCTGTCTCAAAGAGCAATGGCTGGTCTCTAGCTAATTAGTAGCGCACTGGTTTAGTATATACAGGCCCCAGGTTCATCCCAAGCAGTGCAGAGATTCGCGAATGTGATACCCTTTCCCTAGGAGAAGGCATAATAAAATAAGCCCTGATGATCTCTGGCGATGAGTTTTCATACTGTAAGCCAGAGTCTCTAATACCACCATGCTTGTTCCTGCATCATTCTACCTATATCCATGAGAGAAAATGAAAGTGGTCTTTATTCATTATGTTTAATGGTCTCTAAAGCTTAGACATTATAGCTGGAATAGAATCAAATAAGCAGGGAATACTGAAGACTCTATGAAGCCTTACACACCTAAGAGGGGGAAGAGAAAGACAGTTATTTATTTATTTTGCATCCCTATTGCAACTTCTCCTCCCTCTTCTTTTCCAATTACCTCTCTTTTACCTTCCTCTCCCGCCCAATACACCCCTCCTTCCCTTCTCCCCAGAAAAGGGGAAGCCTCCCATGGACATTAGCCTATCCAGTCATATCAAGCCTCAAGCAGCAGCAAACCTAGGCATATTCTCTTCCACTGAGGCCATAAAAGACAGGCAAGTTCTGGGAAAGGGATCCAAAGGCTGAAGTGTATTTTTTAAGGAGTATTTAAGGCAAGCTTTTGAATTTCTCAGACTATTTGTAAACCAGTCGTAACCTATATAGTCTAGCATTAGTCAAGTGTAAAATTTCCTAGGAAATGAATGGCAAATTATCATATAGCTGCAGGAGGCAAACAATATGATCTAACATGCCGTTTTTCCCAGTGACTTCTTTATAGTTCACATTATTTAATTATTCAGTAAAGAGACAAGGCCTCACTCGGTAGCCCTGCTGGCCTAGAACTCTTTATGTAGACAAGGTTGGACTTGAAATCACAAGAATCCACTTCCTCTTCCTCTAAATGCAGGAATTAAGGGCATGCACAGCCATGCCTGGACTTATCATGATTTTTATATAAATATATAGTCAGGTCTAATATGTCTTGGTACTTTCTTTTCTTTTTCCTATTTATCATCTTGCTTTGTAGTAAGTATATTTAAAGCATTTATTGGGAAATTTATTTATTTTTTAAAAATTTTTTATTAGATATTTTCTTTACATTTCAAATGCTATCCCGAAAGTCCACTATATCCCCACCACCGCCCTGCTCCCCTACCCACCCACTCTTGCTTCCTGGCCCTGGCATTGCCCTGTACTGGGGCATATAATCTTCTCAGGACCAAAGGCCTCTCCTCCCAATCATGGCCGACTAGGCCATCTTCTACTATATATGCAGCTAGAAACACAAGCTCCAAGGGTACTGGTTAGTTCATATTGTTGTTCCTCCTATAGGATTGCAGACTCCTTCAGCTCCTTGGGTACTCTCTCTAGCTCCTCCATTGGGGGCCCTTTGTTCCATCCAATAGATGGCTGTGAGAATCCACTTCTATATTTGCCAGGCACTGGCATAACCTCACAAGAGACAGCTATATCAGGGTCCTGTCAGCAAAATCTTGCTGGCATATGCTATAGACTAAGAATCTTGATCTTTAGCTGTATCCTCTCCAATTCCCAGGTATGTGTCTACAATATTTCTAGTTTTAGAAACATTAGGTAGAAAACAGATGTACCACTATCCATACAAATTATAAAGATATATATATATATATATATATATATATATATATATATATATTCATAAAAATATGTCATATCTTTGAGCGTTCATTAAAAATCTTATGCAACTTCATTTCCTTCCACAATTTTCCTGCTGTGAATTTAAATATCAGAAATTAATAGACAGGACTAGAATGATTCCTTTTAATTCTCCATTTTCCCTCTTGCTCTATTAAAGTGTACAGTTCAGTTCGTTTTGAATTTTCAATCCCAGATGGCAATCCTGCTGACAAATCAATAGTGAGAATAATGCATCAGTCATTAGAAAATTGTACCAGACATATGCTGGAACCACTTAGCAGCTAACACTGAAAAGATGGCATTAGAGTGGGAAGATACAGAGGACTGGGAGAGAGGATGTGGATGCAGATCATACCAGACTCACAGAGCACCTCAAAAGATGCAAGGAAGGAGCATCTGAGAAACAGGTCAATTTTACAATTAAGAAGAAGTGCTCTCAAATGAGCCCTGGCATGACGAGTAGCCATATTAAATAGCTATATAAAATTATATTAGGAAGGAACACTGAAAATGTACATTCTGTCCTCAGAAACAAGAACATTCATCTCTCTGGAAAGAGGACTTGCTGGACTGTACCAAAAGCTGTATCTAGAATTTTAGTGATGTGGATGTAATTTGAGGCAATTTTCCTAAGCAATGCAGTATTAAAAGTTTTAAATATGTTTCTTCTTTCAATAAAATGAAGACATGAGTAATGTCCATGGCTTTTTAGATGTCAAAACACTATTAGCTGTTGTCATGGCTTTAAAGCTACTCTTTGATAGCATTTTATATATAGTACACCCATTTACTTTTTACATCATTTTTAAACTTAAATAATTGAATTAAACTTTAGATCACTACTTTATGCTTTTAAAATAATCCATTAGAAGTCACTTTCATAAAATCCTAATCCTACCTGTATTGACTATGAAACACTAATGCTCTTTTGTATTTTTCAGTCTGTCTTCCTGATGTTCTATGGATATGTTACTTCTCTTTATCAGTTGACATAGGAAAGAACTGGGTTTCAAGAGATTAAGCAACCTGCTAAAGATTGAGACTGTCCTTCCTAAAACTGAATCATCTCTGTTTAATATTTTTTTTTATTTCAACCTCTATGATGCTATATCCTTTCTACTCTTACTCCAATGCTCACAGTCCATCCACATTCCAGTGTCCACTATCCATCCTCACTCCATTGCCACTCTGTACCCTCATTCCAGTGCCCACTCTCCATCCTTACTCCAATGCCCACTCTCTACTCTCACTCCAGTGGCCACTCTCCATCCTCACTCCAATGCCTACTCTCCATCCTCCCTTCAATGCCCACTATTCATCCTCACTCCAGTGCCCACTCTCCATCCTCACTCCAATGCCCACTCTCCATCCTCACTCTTGTGTTATTCTAGAGTATTCTGCACGTAGTCTGCAGTCCTATTTCTTTCAGACAAAGGTCTATATAATTTAACTTTAACAATGTAGCCACAGTTTGTTACTGTTGTTAATAACAAATTTAAATATACAAAAATGATCAAGAATATTACTTAAAATAATATTTATTCTTTGTCACTTTAAAATAAGTTGCCAACCTATAGCTTTGTCACATTATAATACTTAGTGTATATGTCCCAGAGATGAGGACATCCCCTGTATCAATACTCAGGATATAAATGACATAACATTACAATATTACTCAGGTCTCATCAATTATACAAATTCTCTTCCATGCAATGAAACATTTCACATAAAACTGCATTGTACTTCATTGCTGGTCTATTTTCTCTTCAGACTATCTCTGTTTCAGTACTATCTCCTGTCTTTCAACTCTTTTGAAGATCTATAGATATTTTGTAAAGTTACTTTTCTGAGTTCCATTGTATGCTCACATCCATCTTGTAATGACATGAGAGGACCATTACAGAAAATCCAGGGTGTTGTCACCTGCATCTCCTTTTTACTCACCACCAATGATATCAGCTTGGACATATTACTTTTGAATCTGTAAAATCAATATCTATTTGGGATCAATTCATCAGATTTCTATCATTTTATTTATAGATTTTAATGGTTTCTTTGTTTTTCAGTTAAATATAACCTACAAAGCTCGGCGTCATCCAGTAGGAGGCCTATTAAGCATATCCCTTCTCATTTCCTATCCCATATAATTATACTTATCAAACATTTGAATTCACACCTATCTCCACTTCTGATGGAACAAAATTTGGTCTCCACTATCCTTACCATATTTACTATTATATGAATGTCCTTATTGGTCATATCTAACCTTTTCTGACAGTTACTCCATACTACTTTGGGCATTGACACTTAAAATGGTTCTTGAAAGTTCTTGAAATAATTATTGCCATTTATTTGAATTCCAATTCCCTCATAGATTGCTGCACAATACCCATCTTCAACGTGGATATCTTTGTCATCTCAAGTACATAGGGACATCCTCCATGATTTGGAGTTCTTATGGAAATATTCTATTTATTTAAGCTATATCTACTCTGATCCAACATGGCCCAACCCCAGGTATGAAATCATATATTATTCCAGCCTAATAGTGGTAGTATCAAATTATCATGAGGAGGAACAACTTTGGAAAAAAATAGAAAATAAAAGAAAGAAAAAGAATAAAAGATAAAAATGCCAACACTGTTACTTGGATCCTCAATTAAGTGTATGAATCTTCCACATATGGACATTATCTAATTTTTAGTGCAGTCTCTCACCAACCCAATCTGCTTCAAATTATCATTGTTCTTTGAAGATAAGATGTGTAATCATGCCTCAAGATGGTCCTAAGTATGCTTTTATCTGCAGAGAACATGTTTCTCTTTTACCATGGCCCCCGACATGCAATCCAGTCACTCTATATTAACTTCTATTACTTGTTTGGATATTCATTTTGATTTTAATTAACTTTTATGTAGCCCCATTGTTTATTAACTCTTCTCTTGAGCAACTATGTAAGTAAATCCTGTAAAAACAAAGTTTTTGCTTCCTTCTTCAAGTGTATTTCAGAATCTAGAGGAGTACTTTAAAAATGTACATATAATTGTGCATATAATTGTACATATAATTGTGCATATAATTTCTGGCAGTTATGAGGCCTTTTGTTCAGCTTTTCAATCAGTGACTGCTTAGATGGTTGTTTTCAGACTTCACATGTCCTGTATATTAGATAGCCTCACCATATTTCTGTCAATAAGAAGCAAGCACATTCCACTATTGTACCTGATGCAGAACCAATGTGTCAAATCCTTCAAACAGAAGATTTCCAGTGATGCATCCATTTTCTTCAATATTTTATTTAGAAATTTTTTTCATTTCCTTATGTATATGAGCAATACAAAATTTGTCATTGAAACAGATTAATCTGTTGAAAACACTTAAAATCAACTGAGATTAAGGTCAAATTCATTCTTTGTTCAATTACTAATGCCCAAATAGTCACTTTGCATTTATCTTATAAGGAAATGCTCCTTCCTCATTTTTCTTTTTCCCCTCATTATCCTTTTACAGGAATATCCATTAATGGAATTTCTAAACTTTTTCCTCTGCTCTCTTTACTGAAAAGACTGTTGAATGATGATATAAGTTGCAAATTAGGGGAAAGTGAACCACGGCTGCTTGGTTTAGAATAATAATATTTTATGGTGTTGTAGTTGTTGATGTTGTTGTTGTTGTTGTTGTTGTTGTTGTTGTTGTTTCGGTTGTTGTCTTTGAAGGTTGCCTCTTTGAAGGAAGGTCTGCTCTGTCCTCAGTACACTATTACAGAGCTCATTCTTACAAATAAAAAATGTACATTCTGATGTTCCTGCATACCTTTGTCTGACTCCTGTTATCTAGATCAGAGCTGAGCATTGGACATGAAATTCCCTTTTTCTAATGCCATTAATTTCTCATTCTGGTTAAAATGAGAGCTAATAACTCACATGCACACTAGGCTGATCTCGCAGTTATTCATATTATACAAACAACCCATACTATATTGATGTGCAAAATTTGTGTGTTTCTCATCAACTTGAAATATTTTTTGTTCCATGAAAGTTGTATTTTTTTCCCTTCTTATATCAGTGTAAGGGATTTGAAGTAATAACTGGTATTTTCCATCAGACATCCCTTAGACTTTATCTAAAAGACACAAGCTGTTTACTGCAAAACATAGCAAATAGTGGTCTTTTACAGTTTATAGCTTTCCTAAACAGTGTTAAATAAGCAAGTTATTGATGGGCCCTCAGTCTTTTTCTCTCTGTCTATCAAAGCATTTTGTTTTTGAACTATTATTATGCCTCTGTTTAGGCATCACATTTTTCTATTGAAGGATAGCAGTGGGATCTTTTCTGCTTTGCTTTATGTATGTATCTGCTTAAAATCGTTTAGCTGGTGTTTTCATTTTGTTTTGTTTTGTTTTGGTTTGATTTTTACTTCAAACTTCAGAGATAAAACAGCTAATCATATTATGTATAGAAGTTATTGGACACTTGATGTGAAAGGCAAATGTGTGGCATTGCAAGTAAAAGCAAAGTGGCTAGCGGAGAAAGGGATCCCTGGTGCTTACCTGGAAGCCATGTGAACAGAGAGATTTAGGAAATGTCATATACTTCCCCCCAATTCTCTTCTGTGTCTACATATACTATGAAAGATGAGTATTATTTTATTGTTTAGACTGACACTGAAGCCTTGGCTTAAAAAAAAATACTTCTTCAGCCTCAGCATACCATACTCAGCAGCTGAGCATGCCACTGCTAAATATGCATGCTACTGTGGCCTCAGGAAATCATGTGCATCTGGCCCCTCTTCACTCTCAGTTTTCCAAGAGGATGTATTTGGGTGATAAGCACTAAAGCCTTACCATTTATGAGTGCCTACTGGCTATCTGTTATTTTCCTTATGATTTTGGCAAGGTGTCTGACAAAAACAAGTGAAGGAAGAGACTGACTTTAGTTCAAAATTGAGGGTTCCGTCCACAGCTGATGAAGCAAAGAAACAAACAGCCCTGGAAGACAACTGGTCAAAGAAAAAGCCTTTCAGAGAAATTTTGCTGGCATATGTCTGGGTTTGGTGGCTGATTATGGGATGGATCCCCAGGTGGGGCAGTCTCTGGATCGTCCATCCTTTCATCTTAGCTCTAAACTTTGTCTCTATAACTTTTTCTATAGGTATTTTGTTCCCCATTCTAAGGAGGAATGAAGTATCCACACATTGGTCTTCCTTCTACTTGATTTTCTTGTGTATTGCAAATTGTATCTTGGGTATTCTGTTTCTGGGCTAATATCTACTTATCAGTGAGTGTATAACAAGTGACTTCTTTTGTGATTGGGTTGCCTCACTCAGGTTGATATGCTTCAGATACATCCATTTGCCCAAGAATTTTATAAATTCATTGTTTTTAATAGCTGAGGAGTACTCCATTGTGTAAATGTACCATATTTTCTGTATCCATTCCTCTGCTGAGGGACATCTTGTGTGAGGTCATGCCAGTGCCTGGCAAATACAGAAGTGGATGCTCACAATCATCTATTAGATGGAACACAGGGCCCCCAGTGGAGGAGCTAGAGAAAGTACCCAAGGAGCTGAAGGGGTCTACAACCCTTTAGGTGGAACAACAATATGAACTAAATAGTAACCCCAGAGCTCGTGTCTCTAGATGCATATGTAGCAGAAGATGGCCTAGTCGGCCATCACTAGGAAGAGAGGCCCCTTGCTCTTACAAACTTTATATGTCCCAGTACAGGGGAATGCCAGGGGCAGGAAGTGGGAGTGGGTGGGTAGGGGAGCAGGGCGGGGAGAGTACAGGGAACTTTCGGGATAGCATTTGAAATGTAAATAAAGAAAAATATCTAATTTAAAAAAAGCCTTAACATTCAGAAAAGAGAGATGGGTGCTGGTCTTCAGCCCACTTTCTCCTTTCTCATTAGTATGAGGAGTTAGGCCATGGAATAGTGCAGCTCCATTTAGAACAAACTAAATGATAGGATCAAACTAAACCTTTTTGAAATTGGCCTCATAAGTATAAACAGACACATGCTCTCTTGTGTCAATCCAATTACACATCACACGGGGAAAGGACACCCAAAGGAAGATAGACTAGGCATCCTGCTGATACAGTAAGGTATTAGAACTCTCTTTAAAGCAGCACACTTTTAAAAAATATGTCTCGGGAATCTTTTCAGTATCCTCTGAAATACAAGGGGCTTTATGAAATAGTTTAAGATGCAATTGGTTACACCAACAAGAAATAAGTCAAATTTCATTTGCCATAAAATAATTAAGAATAAGATTTCTTTATCAGATTATTCTTGAAATATCATTCATGTTACTTTTAGTAATTTTCTATTTTGTTATTTTTTTATTTCTAGGTAGATTCATATGCAATGTAATGCCTAGGAATTATAACTCACACAGCTGTCAGAAGATATTACAAAACCAAACATTATTGGTATCACAGAGAATTCTTCCTGATTCTACTGAGCCAATGACCCTCTGGAATCCCCTATGCTTCTAATTGGTTTGTGTCAAAATTGATGAGATCCACTTCTCCTAGAATTTACCAGAAATGGAATGATACAGGATATAATCTCTAAGTCTGCTCACTCAGCATAGTGTTCTAGAATTCATCCTTCCTGTTCCTTATGTTGAGATTTGATTATTCTGTGTTGCTGAGAAATGCCTTCACTGCTCCAATATGTCATAGTGTGTTTTCCTTTGTCTTCTTGATGGGCATTTCATTACCTTTGGTGAATAAAGCTATCAAAATTCTTGAATAAATTTATTTTGAGGTATTAAACTTTCTTGGAGAGAGATGTTAAATGTCAATTATCAGATTTACTTATCTGTCACGAAAATGTAAGTTCATCTTATAAAAAATTATTAACTATTTTAATAATAGGTCGTGTAATCTTAAACACTTAAACATGGTAACTGTTAAGCTCAGTCTACACACATTCCAAGTTATACTTGATGGTGTTAGTTTTCTTTTGAATCATGCTGGTGAATATTTGAATTGAATACTAATTTTATTAAGTTTGTTCATTTATTTTATATTAAATTAAATTATATTAAATTGAAATAATTTATCTCTTTCATATTAAAGCCAAATCACTTTATCTGAAGAAGGAATACAATGCCTCTTTCTTACTGATATAAGTAGGAATTAGGATAATTCCCACCTAGAAGATGCATAAACATGAGAGAAGGAATTATGTAAAAATTATATGAAGTGTTTTAATTATTTTTATTTGCACTTATTTTGTTTTTGACACAAAAATATCCAATATTTTCATTTCTAGACACTAAGTAGTTCTTAGAATTAATTTTATCACCAAAAACTAACACATGTGCAAGTTAATATCATTTATCCATCATAATTTTATATATTTGGTTCATTAATTACCTCAGATTTGCCCATTTATGATGCTCCAAATTCTTAAAAATCCTCAGTCTTCTAATTAGTATATGTGATGCAGTCTCAGCACTTTACATCCAACTAAACAACAAGCCTTTCTAGACCTAAGACATATTGCATATCCAGGCCTTTCAAGTTTTCTTGAGATGAAAGCACTCTTCCATATCCTCCATGTGTTTGATATGATAATATCAGATATTCATCCATTTTCCTTGCTGAACAGAGTGGCCCTTGAAGGGAGATTTTTACTTGCAAACCTCATTGTTTGAAACTAAAAGGTAAGGACCAGAATCTGAAAGACAGTGCACAAAATCTAAAACCATCTCTGAACAGACATTTCAAAGACACATACAAAGATAGACCACATCACTTTCAAATGTGTTGTATTGGTACAGAGACAGATGGTTTGATCAATGGAATAGAATCAAAGACCCATAAATAAACCCACTCATCTATGGACCCTTGACCTTTAAAAAAGAACCCAAACCATACACTGGAATAAAGAAAGCATCTTCAACAAATGGTGCTGGCCTAACTGACAGTATACCTGCAGAGAATGCAAATTGATCCATATTTATCACTCTGCATGTAGCTCAAGTCCGAGTGAATCAAAGACATTCACATAAAACCAGATACACTGAATCTAATAGAAGAGAAAGTGGGATAAAGCCCCAAGCACATTGGCACAGGTGGACTTTTCCTGAACAGAACACCAGTGGCTCAGGACCTAAGATCAACAATTGATAAATGGAACCTTTTGAAACTGAAAATCTTCTTTCTGTAAGGCTAAGGATACTGTTAATAAGACAGAATAGCAACCTACAGATTGGGAAAAGAACTTTACTAGCCATACATCTGTTAGAGGGCTAATATCCAAATTATATAAAGAATTAAATAAGTTAGACTTAAAAAATGAAATGAAATAAAATAAAATAAAATAAATAACCTGATTAAAAATGGGGTACAGAGCTAAATAGAGAACTCTCAACAAAGGAATCTCAAATGACCAAGAAGCACTTAAATAAATGTTCTAAGTTCATAATCATAGGGAAATGTAAATCAAAATATCTCTGACGCTCTATCTTACACCAGACAGAATGTGTAAGATCAGAAACTCACAAAATATCACATGCTGACAAGGATGTGGAGCAAGGAGAACAGTTCTATTGTAGGTGGGATTGCAAACCAAAAAAACCACTCTGGAAATAAACCTAGCAGTTCCTCAGAAAACTGGAAATAGTTCGACCTGAAGACCCAGCTATACAGCTTCTGGACGTATACCCAAAAATGATCTATCATAACACAAGAACATATGCTCCAGCATGTCCATAGCAGCCTTATTTATAATAACCAGAAACCTGAAGCAACCCACATTTCTCTCAACTGAAGAATGAATACAGAAAATGTAGTTCATTTACACAATCGAATACTATTCAGCTAATAAGAACAAGGACATAATAAACTTAGCAGACTAAAAGGATGGAACTAGAAAATATCATCCTGAGTGAGGTAACCCAGACTCAAAAAGATATTCATGGCATGCATTCACTGCCAATTGGATATTAGCTAAGAAGTACAGAATACCCATGATATAACCCACAGACCATAAGAACTTAAACAAGTAGGAAGGCTCAAGTGAGGATGCTTTAATCTTGCTTAGAAGAGGCAACAAAATAATCATTGAAGGCAGAGGAAACAAAGGACCTGAGTGGGAAAGAGGAGGGGAAGGTAAAATGGAGGGCAGGATCAGATATGGGAAAGGACTGGAGAGTAGCCCAGAGGTCCAGGAGACTGAATGGAAATATGAAGGTGCTAGGGTTGAATGGTAGGGGGTTAGATACATCTAGAAAATCCCGAAGACCTGGGATGAGAGGGGTGTTGAGGACTCAGTGTGTGTGACCTTATCCAAAATGCCCAACAGTAGGTAGATGGAACCTGAAGAGTTAAACTGCCCCACCAGTGGAGTAATGGGAACCTCAAATCATCTTCAATATTTTTGACTTGGAATTGTACCTGCCTTAAAAAAAAATGCAAGGACAAAAATGGTGCAGAAACTGAAGGAATGGCTAACCGGTGACCTGTTCAACTTGGGATACATCCCATGGGAAGGCACCAATCCCTGACACTTTTTCTGGTGCTATGTTGTGCTTGCAGACAGGAACCTAGCATAGCTGTCCTCCGAGAGACTCTATCAGCAGCTGACTGAGACAGATGCAGATACTTAGAGCCAACCACTAAACTGATGTCAGGGATCCCTAGGGATGGAAGAATTAGGGGAATGATCAATGGAACAGAAGGGGCTGGTAACCCCATAAGAATACAGACAGTGTCACCTAACCTGGAACCTAGGGAGTTCCCAGAGTTTTAGCTGCCAAGCTAAGATTTTGGATTGTTAAGATAGTGTGTAACAATTTAGCTCAAGTTGCCTTGTAACTTACTATGTAGCCAGGCTTGGCCACAGATCCTATATTTCAGCTTTTCCAAGACAGAAGTGCAAGTTAAAATCACCGTGGTCAGCTGGTAGATAACATTTGAAATGCATGATACTCAGCTTTTCTTAGTGGAGCAAACATAAAATGTATAACTGATTTTCAAAGGCTGCTCTGTTACAAAATCATGGTAAAGTTCTATTATTCTATCAACAATTGGTTTTCTTCTTTTCATGATTTTATATATGTTTTTCACTTCCTGGAACACTTATAATCCAGTTATCTATTCTCTCAGATTTCGTTTGAAACAAAACTTCTTCAATGTATTCAATTTGGATACACATATTAAGTTATAGTTGCTGTAGTTCCTTTAAGTCTGTACTTACTATGTTATAAGGTACTGTTTTAGTTTAATTCTGTATCTGAAAAAAAATGTTTATTGTTTTACCTGTAGCATATGTTACAGAACTGTATGAGAAAAGTCCATTAGATGAATGACTTAAGTCCCTATCGACCTTAAAAAGTGAAACGTTACAGGTAACAGGCAGCCTAACTAGGATTTACAGAAGCTGGGAGAGAAGGGAGGGGTGGTGAGTGGAACAGGTGGGAAAGGGCAAGTAAGGAAAGGAAGAGGAGAGTTAGAACTTCATTTCCACCATCACTTCCACAGAAGTAGTGAGAATAATTGTCACTGGTAGTTTTCAATGTCATTCATTTCAAAAATATTTATATGTTTTTGCCTTCACGTGAAAGAGGAATAAAATTTATGTCAGAGGCAATGTTTATAAGCGTCTCTTACAAAATCAAAATATATCAAACAGAGAAACTGAGATGAATAATTATTGAGGTTGTATACTTCCTGAAATAATGTATGTATCCATTCTATAAATAGCATCCAGCCTAAGTGATTGTTAATGAGAAAAACTGCCAACTGTATATGTTAATTTCAATTTTATTTTAATATTGAGAACATTCTCATCTCCTGTGTATTCAGTAACCTGTTCAGGTTTCAAGTTCCATAAAAAGCAAATATTTTCACATTAGAATGTTCAAGAAATATCTAATAAGCCATAGATAATGCTAATAAGCAAATAATAATATTTGCTTCATCTTGCTAAAAATATAACAAATTAAAAATAACAGACTAAGTATGTCGAACCAGCATGCTCATAGTTGTTTTGAAATGGTATTTATTTTTATTTAAAAGTCATAAAATAATTTAATTGGTTATTTTTCTTTTAATATTCCTAATATAATTTTAATCATTCTCTTAGATGAGATTTCTATTTAAAAGAGAAATGTTAAGTTTTGTCTGGAGAACACATTTCTAGTATTTAATAATAACAATCATAAAGATTTTAGAAAAATACATTTATGATGAAATATAAATGTATTATTAAGCATAATCCCATAATTTCATTGAAACTGCTAGTGGTAAAAATAACTGTTTTTTTTTAATTAAGTACTTGTACAAATCCTATTATCAAGCAAACTAGGCAAGGTACACTAGTTGATATGAGGCCCCTGACACATATCCACAGGAGGACAGACTGGTCTGCCCTCAGTCAGAGAAGAGGCACATAACCTTCAAGAGAATTAAGGCCCCTGAGTGGGGAAGTCTGGTGGAGTGGGTGGTGGGAACATCCTCTTGAAGACTTGGGAAGATGAATAGGATGAGCAAGTTAGGGGGTAGACTGGGAGGGGCATAAGGACTGCATTGTAAAAAAGATATAATAATAATAATAATAATAATAATAATAATAATAATAATTTTAACAATTACTGAAAAAAGTTAGCATAACCAGGTAACTTTAATATTCTAAAACTTTTCTATTGCAAATTGTCATAATAATAACCTTCTCTTGTAAATCACATTATTTTCTGCACAAATTTAGTAACTTATACCACCACTACAAATATTTCATGCCAGCCAATATTTTAATATTTATGTGTAAGCACTTAACATACATTAAATTATTATAAAATACCCTCCAAGCTATGTAGTTCAAAAAATCAAATTAATTCTGCTACTTAGAACAATTTATTGAATAAATTTATTTTTACTTCTGTATTACTAATATTTAATACATATTAATGTCATTTCATGATATGGGCATATTTGTGCATACTGGAAACATTGCTCAAATAAAGTTGAAACATATCTATGCCCTTAAAATTTATAGATTATTAATGGAAAATCCTTCTAAACTATTTCTTATAGCTCTTGGAACTGTGGAGCATTTTATCTTTACATATAGTCATCACACCAAAACTCTTTTCTCATACCTAATTGGAACGTCATACCCAGTAATTAGCCTGCCCCAGCAGAAACACTTGTCATCCTCTGGCAGCCCTGTAATACTGCCAAATTCCATGAGATCACTATTGTCACATACAATTATCGTACTATTACTTTTCTTTCTGCACCTTATTTCAGTTAACCCAATGATCTAATGTTACATCTATGTTTTCTCAGTGTAACAATACTTAATCTTCATATGTAATAGTTTTCCATTGTGAAAATGTACCTCATAAACACTTCTCTTCAAATAATTTCTTTAATACCATGAATAGTTATAAAAATACTTATAATTAATGAGATATATTTTATCTGACAAAAGAGTGCAAGATGTTTCATGCTTAGAACACATTTAAAAACTACAGTATTTAGGTAAAGGATTCTTTAAATTATACTATAGGTATTACAAAATGTTTAATATCATCCTTAATTTGTTTAAAACTTTTTGTATGTAGAGTATTATTTTCAACTATATAAAGCATACATGTATTCCCTGGGTACCAAAGCTTCCTCAAACTTCTAACCACTGATTATTGAAAAGACCCTTCCACAGGACACCTTTTACCCTTCATTCATCCAAAATTGCAGAAAAATACTATGACTTTGCCTCATGTGCCCTATTATTTATAAAGTAAAATACAAAATGTTGAGTAACATTTAACTTCTGAACTCCAGAGACCAAACCACTATGTATGATTACAACTTCCTACAAAAAATTATTTCTTTGTGTAAGTTATTGCACACACACACACACACACACACACACACACACACACACACACACATATATATATATATATATATATATATATATATATATATATATATACATACATACACACAAACACACACATATATATAGTCAATGTAAATATATATGTTTATTAATTAGACACCATCTCCAATATATAGCATATTATTGATAACATCATGTATTATATATTTTTTAATCAATTCTTAGGAAATGTATGCACTATTTATAGATTGTTAAATATACTCAAGATAATTATAGATATATTTTATGTGTAAATGTTTCATATTATTTATGCACATATAGATATACATATAAATTCATGGAAATTGCACTACATTTCAGTTTCTTTGACTCTCATTTCAGTTACTATTTTTATTTTCTATAGAACCTATAGATCCTCAGATCATTTTAAAGATAAATAAAAGAAGGGGGAAAACCAAGAAAAAAGAATCTCATGATTTCTAGTAAATAAAATAACTCAGATATTTGTATATTAATTTGTAGCACCCTCAAACAGAATAAATATTCTGGGACCCTTTGTAGAATATTGCACTTTTCTATAATGGAAAGAGAACAAGGAATATAAAGATTGTATCTAACTCTATAGATTTGCTCAGCTGTATTCAACACTGCTCTAGTCACAATAGCTAGAAAGTGGAAAGAAGAAGGAAATGCATTTCAACAGATGAAGGGGTAATAAAAATGTGGTAGCTGCAGGCTATGACATAATCTTAAACTCTAAAAAATGTTAAATAAAAATATTTGGAAATTGAAAATATATTAATGGACTTACAAACGGTTATATTGTGTGAGACAAACAACCCCAAGTAAAACAAATGTTATAAGTTCATTCCTATTTGTGGTTCCTTACGCCAAAACCTCAAATCTGAGTGTGTAACTTGGAGTAACTCCAAAAATATCAAATTATGAAGGGACCATGGGTGGGGGAGAACAGCCTGATAGAGGAAGAGTAGAATACAGGATATATAGAGTAGGAAAATGAAAGAAGGTAGGGGACCCCAATTGGAGAAGATGAGAGAGGTAAATAGAGAAGGAAATATGTCAGGAGCCATAATGGGAGAAGTTAATAACTAGCAGGTGATCATCCTGAGGTGGCCTGCCTCAGAGTATTATATAATCCGCGACAGGTGAGCCATCATTAAGCCAGGCTATGAGGAACTAATTTTAGGAAAGATTCCTGCTATTAATATGCTTTTCCTGTTATTATTAAACATATATAACAATCACTAAATATGAGCAGACTCCCTTTGAAGTAGACCCACAAAGATCTTATAGTGATGATATATTGATAAATAAATGACTTAAGTCTTAATGATGATCCTATAAGAACTCCTAAAATTATATCTGTGATTATTAAGCTCTTTTATTAATGGGACTGCTATGAGGTCCTTTTCTGATAGTCAAAGTTGCAATGAGAACTCTGACAGTCTCCCAAGTGTCACCAGTTAATTGTTCTTAGATGGTAACCAGACTTTGTCCTATCAGAGCACATTTCAAGAGGTGGTAAAACAATTAACCAAAGGTCATTAAAAGGCAACTAATGATTTTTTGTAGGTGGTAGGGCAAAATATAAAATACCGACTGGGTTTATCTATACAAAACTTCATTAATTAGTTAGTTATGGTTTTAAACCTTCAGTGAACCAGTGGAGCTCAGACAGATGATGGATGTTTAGCCAGATAATTACTCCTAATGGAAATGCATGTAGACATTCGCTGTTGTAAACTTCTATTTCAATTTATGATTTATTTTTTGTTTTGTTTTGTTTTGTTTTGTTTTTGGCGTGTGACATGTGATGAACTTTGTAACATGTTATCATGTATTCTGGAAGATGTATAAGTACTGAGGACAAAGAGAAGCACGAGAATCATCAATAGAGAGCTAAGTTCAATAGAGAAGACTTTTTGCCTTTCCCCACTTAGAATAGAATCTTTTCCCTTTCCCAACTTATTTTTCCCTTTACCTACTTAGGATCTTTCTTGCTTTTCTCCTTAGATAGCTTTCATAGGAAACATTTTACAACTTGGTAATAAACTCTATAAGACACTTATCTAAGTGTCTTCTCTTTCTGTAACTTCTGACCAGCAGTTTGAAAGTTAGAACCCATCAATTCCTGCTGAGATAGATAAGTTTAGTTACTTAATCCTTTGTGGCTTGAAGAGGTGCTAGGTGTCAGAAACTGCAGCTTCTGGATTCAGAGGATCACAGAATGCAGGTCAGCAACAATATCAGAGTAACTTAGGCTTAGATAAGTAAACTTTTTATTACACAGAAACCCTATATATCTTGACAAAGTACTACCTTCCACCTAATCTTTCCCCTGCCACTGCCTCAAGAACCGACAAGAAAGAAAGGCTGGCCCCCAGCAGAAATAGGTACAAATAACATCAAGGATGCTTAATAACCTTTCAAGGAATCATATTATTACATATTTAATTAAAACTATTTATATGTTATTATAATAGTATATAATATATTGTAATATATAATAGTTTATAATCTATTAAATATATTGTATATATTGATATGCTATATACTATATGCATTATAATAATTGTATATAAAATTATCTTTCCATATATATATATATATATATATATATATATATATATATATATATATGTGTGTGTGTGTGTGTGTGTGTGTGTGTATACATATACATACACACACACACACACACACACACACACACACACACACACACACATATATATATATATATATATATATATATATATATATATATATATATATGGAGAAATATAATTGAGTTATGAGATGACAGTCTCCCTACAAGGTCACTGACTAATGAAAATCCCTTTTTGAATTCTTGGGCAATTCAAGAAACTCTCCAAACAATTCAATCTACAATTGTTACTCTTTTTGCCTCTCAGATATCAAAGTTCCAATTGCTGAAGATACTGTATATTCTTTATTTTTAAAACATTTAAGAAATTTGTTCTGTTGACTTAGACAGCAAGACCATCACACAGAAATAGCTAAGCTCAAAATTGTGCTACTCTCATATACAAGCTCTATGAAAATTGATTTTGATATGGATATTTAACTCCTTTTGCAAAGACATCGGAAGAAATTGAAAGCATAGATTTGGTTCATACAAGGGCTAGCTGAACCACCTGGGTAGCTTAGTTTTGATGAGGGTTCTCCAACAACCGGACCAGTGACTGATCCTGAATCTGTTGTTGCCTGCCTATGGATACTGTTTGCCTAACTGGGCAGCATTGACTGGCCTGAAAGGGAAAGGATGTACCTGTGTCTTGATGTGCCAGGCTAGATTGGTACACAGTGGGTACCTCCCCCTTCTCAGAGGTAACTGTCAGGATGAGGGAGGGGCTGTGTGAGAGGGCTACTGGAAAGAGTATACATAAGACTAACTCCAGGATTTCCTACTCTAGGTTAGCCAATCATTGGCTTAAACTAAATTTAGGCCCATGTACTAGCCTTTGCATCAATAACAGCATTTACTGTTTCCATGAACAAGCGATTTGTTAGCTTCACTTCTTTCATCCACATCTGAAATAGCTTCAGCCTGTGACTGAACCCACATACTTCAGCGTGTTAACAGGATTTGGTGATTTCTTTATTCATGAGAGCTGATCTGGAAAGGTATTTTCACAGATGAAATGAAAGGCTTCGTTGTTAATCTGCTATGATCAAACTGCAGGCTGGAGCCCACCAGCTCACACACTATTACACTGGGTAACACTTTCCTGGGGAGATAAATGTTTAATTCTTACACACTGTGGCAGGTCCAAAAGAGGTAATCATTATATGGGCACCAAAATGCATGAGGATGCATCTATAGACTGCTTTGAGGAGTAACCAGTATTTGTGCTCAGTGTTAGTATATTGTCAGATGCAAGGTAAATTATCCGTAAATACTAGTTGAAAATTTTTCCTCTCATAATTTTTTTTTTGTTTAACTTAACCAACCAGATATTTTACATGTTTCAGATTTTATTAAATTCATGGTAATTACTGGTGAATACCTGATACAGCTTCATTCTTACTAAAGAGGTAAATTAAAAATATGTTTCATATATACGTAGGTAACTATAACATGCATATTATGTTAAAGATAATATTCTCCAGATTATTTTATTCCTTGCTGTTTGGATTCTAGTAAATGCTTGTTCTTACCTATGCTTGAAGCTGACATAAATCATTCATTTTATTTACATCATATCACGCTCTAATAAATTTATTAGCCATAGATGTATAAAAGAGAATTTTTGAAATTCTATGGACATATTTATTTATTAATGTGAAAAATATAAACACATTTTTATGCATGAAAACATAAGTATATGGCATCTTTAAACTTTCTATTTACTATTGGGTATTCATGAGCAACGAGCCTGTAGCTTTGTTTTCTTCCTTTCTTCCTCCTTCCCCTTGGCTGCCTTATCTAGCCTCAAAAGAAGAGATGAGCCCACCCATACTGCAACTTGATATTCCAAGGCCAGTAGATATTCATGGGAGGCTTCCCCTTCTCTCAGCAGAATTTTAGGAGGGTAGCTTGTGGGGAGGGGGAGAGAGAGGGTTGGACTTGGAGGAGAGAGGGGAAGCTGAGATAATGGATGAAAATCAGTCAATCAATTAATTAATTAATTAAAATGCATTCTTTATTCCCACCTCAATGTTATCAAAGTTTAAAGATGAAAGGGATGAAAAAGAATCCCTGGTTGTACTCCCTAAAAGAGAACCAAAACACAGGTTTCTATCACTACCACTGCAGAACACACTGCTCTTACTGAGAACCAGTTTGCTAATCTGGGGACTCTCCTTGCCTCTGTAAAGAGCTCATCATATGCACCTCATACGCTTCAGTTTATTTTTACTACATTTGTTTGCAAGTATGGTACATTGTTTTAATTTTTTAATTATTTTTCATCTATATATATATGATGCTTAGACTACATCAAATCCTGGCCCCAGTGAATGCCTGGTCACTAGATGAGGTCATTGAGTCCCCTGGAAATGGAGTTACAGATTATTGTAACCTGTCTTATAAATGCTATAAATTTAATCTGTGTCCTCATGATGAGCAACCAGTGCACTTCAGTACTGAGTCTTCTCTCCAGCTCCACAAAATATAAAGATACTTATTAATCCTTTTATTGAATTTTCATATTTTAAAAACATTCATACTATATATTTTGATCATATATTTACTCTTCCCTCAACTCCTCTTAGATCTTTCTACTTCCATATACAGCTAAGTTTGTGTTATTTCTGTTGCTGAAAGGAACACCAAAAGAAAAAAAAAAAAACCCAAAAGACAAAAAAAAATCAAACTATAACAAAAAGTAGCACACATAAAAATATTATGTACAGTTTTTTGCTGATCAACTACCCCTGAGCAGAGAGCATACCATGGAGTATTGTTGCTATAACCTGTGTTACTCCACTGGAAAATAACTGATTTTCCTTCACTCAACAGGAATTAATTGCAAATACCTTCTTCTTGGTTTGGGGTGGGACTTTCTACACTATTTCCCCTATGATGCGAGTTTGTTTGGATTGAATTTATGCACCTATTACTGAGAATGTCATTGCCTCTGTGAGATCAAAGATGAATCATCCAGTTGTGTCTACAAGACATTGTTCCTGTGGAGTCATCCATCACCCTTGACTCTTACATCCATCCTGTTTCCCCTTCTGTATGGATTACCGAGCCTTGAAAGGAGGTGTTTGATAATGGCATCCAATTTAGAACTAAATGCTCCAAAGTCTCTTTCTGCAGATTGTCCAGTTACAAAACACATTGTTAATTGTCATGGGCTGCAAGAAGTTTCTCTAATGAGGGTGGAATGGTGCATAGATGCATGGCTATAGCAGTATGTTTTAGGAGGAGTTTCATGGTTATATGTATTTAGCAGAATATCTGGCATTTTTGCCTACATCTCTATGACCTATGTTGTCCAGTGATTGGGGCTTCATTAGTAGTTCCAATTGGTAGTGGTCCTTAAATCCAAGTAAAAAGTAATTGACTCGAGCATATCTTATGGTCAGATTGTTGTTACTGGTTGACAAGTTCATAGCTGGGTCAAATTGATGGTTACTTTTCTCCTTAGGTAGTGTGTACAGTATCTTCTAACACTATGAGTGCTAGGAAACGGGGGCTCAAGGTTCTAGTTAGATTACAGTTATTTTACAAGTTTACATGTTCAATCTTCTGCTAGAGGCATTTACTATTAGGTTGTGGATTGGAGACAAAAGTGTTGGCAATCCACAATAATATTTATGAGATCTATGTAAAAATATTAGCCAATGACTCAGCAAGATATGACCAATTTATTGAATTAGTTATTCTACTTGGGTTCTCATGATGTCTACTAGGGGTATATTTTCACCCATTATAAGGTAACTATTTAAATCACACAAACACACACACACACACACACACACACACACACACACACACACACACACACACACATATATATATATATATATATATATATATATATATATATATATATATATATATATATGGAATATTCTAATATAGTATATTTCCATGGAGCTTTCCTAAAGGACTTTAGTTTTAGTTGCTGCTAGCATTCTCTTATTAACCCTGCTCTCACATCCATCCCCCATTTAATCATCCTAGCATAAGTCCCCATTTATCTCCTTATAACACTTAACTCTATTTCCCCTTCCTTACGAGATCCACTCCTTTATGCTGATACCTTAGTAGTTACTTAACCTCTGTCGATATTATGAAGGAAAGGCACATAATTAAATACTAAAATCTAAAGTTTATAAGCAATAACATCCAATGCTTGTCTTCCTAAGTCTGGCAACCACACACAGACTAATTTTTTCTAAACTCATCAGTTTACTTACTAATTTTATTTAATAACTGAATAACATTACAGTATGTCATGGCATGCTCATTTTTCATCTATTAGTTGATAGACATCTAGGTTGTTTCTATTTTCTGATTATTATAAATAGCTCAACAATGAACATGAGTTAGCATGTATATCTAATAAAAATATAGAGTCTTATATATGCTAAATAAAAAGTAGTAACCTGGATCTGAGGAAATATCTATTTTCACCCTTTAGAGGAACCTTCACATTGATTTCTACACCAATTGTATAAGTTGTTAAACTTTCACCAGAATAAGATGCTCCCCTTTTTGCTCATCCTCACCAGAATCTGGTGTCATTTGATTTATTGATCTTAGGTATTCTGCCTGGGGTGAGATGAAATTTTAAAGTGGTTTAAGTTTTCCTTTCCATGATGACTAAGAATGCTGAATATGTTTAATTGATCCTCAGCCATTTATTTATATCTTCTGATAAATCTCTGTTCAGTTCTAGAACTCATTGTACCTGTTATTTGATTTCTTGTTGTTCAGTGCTTTAGTTCTTTTTATATTCCAGATACCAACCTTTCAAGTGGATAATTGGTAATATTAATTGAAAGTTTCCTCCAAAAAGACAGTTATAGAAATCAGTATTTTTCAAAAATGCATAACAGCTTGAAATTTTACTTTCTTTGGAATTTTTAGACTAACATGAAATACAGAGACCACAAAATAGAAAGAAAATAAAAATAAATATTAAATAACCCAAATTAATCAAAATGTTTCAAAACATATCATTAAAGAGGAAAATAAATATGGTTCAATAAATTGTTACTATCTCTTCTGAAAGATTGATATGCTTCTCACTGTTATGAAAAATCTGCACAAGCTGGTGTGTTTAAGATGATCTGATGCAATGTAGATTTAAATTCCAATTAATACTGAAAAACAAAGAGTGAATCAGAAATAGTGTTTAAACCATAAACGTATGATATTGTAGATTATTTTGCTTATAATAGAAAACATTCTCAAATTAAACCACTTATTCCAAATTATGTTAAGTTTTAGATTTAGTTGAATATCCTCATAAACCCAAGGAAATTTCATACACAATATATTTAAAACAAGATCAAACACTAAGACATCTTTTTTTTTTTTGGCAAAGTCATAATTTTATTAAAATGTTAAAACTCCTATGAAGAAATTATTTATTCTAATATAAACTGCATGAAACATGCTTTTAAAAATAAAGCTATTGAAAATTTTCTGCACAAAACTTCATTAGTACAAAGATTTTTAGTATCTTCAGTTAGCATGTGACTTCATACTGTTATATTGTTGTGAAGAGACAACATGATCAGGTAAACTCTTCTAAAAGAAAGTATTTAATTGGTGCCTTGCTTGCAGTTTCAGAGAGTTAGTCCATCTTGGCTGGTGCATGGCAGGAGGCAGGCAGGCGTGGTGCTGGAAAAATTGCTGAGAATTTCATCCTGATCCATAGGCAGGTAGACAAAGAAAGGCACTGGGCTTTAGGGCTTTGTGTGGACTTTGTAAATCAGAGCCCATCACAAGTGGAATACTTGTGACAAGGCCAAACCTACTTCAACAAGGCTACACCCCCCAAAGCTTCAATGCTTTCAAACAGTTCCACTCTCTAGTAAATAAGCTTTCAAACGTAGGACCCTAAGGGGATCATTCTTTTTTTTTTCCAACATTTATTAGATAATTTCTTCATTTACATTTCAAGTGTTATCCAAAAAGTTCCCTAGACCCTCCCCCTTCCCGGCCCTGCTCCCCTACCCCCCCACTCCCACATCTTGGTGCTGGCATTCCCCTGAACTGGGGCATATAAAGTCTGCATGACCAAGGGGTCTCTCTTCCCAATGATGGCCAACTAGGCCATCCTCTTCTATATATGCAGCTAGAGACATGAGCTCAGGGGGTACTAGTTAGTTCATGTTATTCTTCCACCTATAAGGTTGAAGACCCCTTCAGCTCCTTGGGTACTTTCTCTAGCTCCTTCTTCCTTGGGAACCCTGTGTTTCATCTAATAGCTGACTGTGAGCTTCCACCTCCATGTTTGCCAGGCATTGTATATTTTCCCCCGAGACACCTATATCCGGGCCCTTTCAGCACTATCTTGCTGGCATATGCTATAGTGTCTATGATTGGTGGCTGATTGTGGGATGGATCCCTGGCAGCCGCAGTCATTGGATCCATCCTTTGGATTCAGCTTCACACATGATCTCTGTAACTCCTTCAATGTGTGCTTTGTTCTTAATTCTAGGAAGGGGTGACGTGTCCACATTTTGATCTTCCTTCTTCTTGAGTTTCATGTGTTTAGTAAATTGTATCTTGGGTAGTCAAGGTTTCTGTGCTAATATCCACATATCAATGAGTACATGTTATGTGAGTTCTTTTGTGATTGGGTTACTTCACTCAGGATGATGGCCTCCAGATCCATCCATTTGCCTAGGAATTTCACATATTTATTGTTTTTAATAGCTGAGTAGTACTCCATTGTGTAAATATACCAAATTTTTTGTATCCATTCCTCTGTTGAGGTACATCTGGGTTCTTTCCAGTTTCTGGCTATTATGAATAAGGCTGCTATGAACATAGTGGAACATGTGTCCTTATTACCAGATGGAATATCTTCTGGATATATGCCCAGTAGGGGTATTGCAGGATCTTCCGGTAGTACTATGTCCAATTGTCTGAGGAAATGCCAGACTGATTTCCAGAGTGGTTGAAGCAGCTTGCATTCCCACCAACAATGAAGGAGGGTTCCCCTTTCTCCACATCCACACCAGCATCAGTTGTCACCTGAATTTTTGATATTAGCCATTCTTACTGGTGTGAGGTGGAATCTCAGGGTTGTTTTGATCTGCATTTCCCTGATGATTAACGATGTTGAACATTTTTTCAAGTGCTTCACTGCCATTCAGTATTCCTCAGTTGAGAATTCTTTGTTTAACTCTGTGCCCCACTTTTTAATGGGATATTTGATTTTCTGGTGTCTACCTTCTTGAGTTCTTTATATATATTGGATATCAGTCCCCTATCTGATTTAGGATTGGTAAAGATCCTGTCCCAATCGGTTGGTGGCCCTTTTGTCTTGTTGACAGTATCTTTTGCCTTAAAGAAGCTTTGCAACTTTATGAGGTCCCATTTGTCAATTCTTGAATTTACAGCACAAGTCTTTGCTGTTTTGTTCAGGATTTTTCCCCAGTGCCCATATCTTCGAGGCTTTTCCCCACTTTGTTCTCTATAAGTTTCAGTGTCTCTGGTTTTATGTGGAGGTCCTTCAACCACTTAGACTTGACCTTACTAGAAGGAGATAAGAATGGATCAATTCCCAGTCTTCTAAATGATAGCTGCCAGTTGTGCCAGCACCATTTGTTGAAAAGGCTGTCCTTTTTCCACTGGATAGTTTTAGCTCCCTTGTCAAAGATCAGGTGACCATAGGTGTGTGGATTCATTTCTGGTTCTTTGATCCTATTCCATTGATCTACCTGTCTGTTGCTGTACCAGTACCATGCAGTTTTTGTTACGATTGCTCTGTAGTACAGCTTGATGTCAGGCATGGTGATTCCACCAGAGGTTCTTTTATTGTTGAGAAGAGTTTTCGCTAGTCTAGGTTTTTTGTTATTCCAGATGAACTTGCTAATTGTCTTTTCTAGATCCTTGAAGAATTGAGTTGGAATTTTGATGGGGATTGCATTGAATCTGTAGATAGCTTTTGGCA